>JAQFVV010000286.1:453869-458869 GCA_028023455.1 Epiperipatus broadwayi | reverse complement strand
TTATCTTTCTAAAATTTGTCATAGTAGTCCAGTTAGATTACAAAACTATATATTATTATAATGTAGAGGCAAATATTTACAGTTGAAAACATTTAATTTTTGTTTAAAATATTAGTTTTAATGCCTAAATTATAAGTTTGAAAGCAAAATAAAAGCACTGGACCAAAAAAAAATATTGTCTAACAAAATTCCCTCTTGAAAATTTAAAGCAAAGACTTTAGTGTACTTAAGTTTTAACTTATATGCATTAAAAATGGTTTATGGCTATTTTATGATCAATTTTTTAAAATCTTGATATAATAATTGTAATAGTTACAACATTTATTTTTAAGATATTATCATGCTGGTATTTTAATTGTTCAAGATTTTCAAAAATATTGCCCTTAGATTTATCTAATTTTGGTTTTTTCCATTCACTGTTTTTTCATAATTCATTATTTTATTTTTATATTTCTTTTTTATTTTAAAAAGAAATATTTAGTCTTCATTAATTTGAATATATATTGTTAGTGCTCTGAAGTATTTAAATTCTTTGTAACTACTAAAATATTAAATATCTGAAAGTTTTGGAGTGAATTAATGCATGTAGTATGGAAAACATCAGTACCCACTATTTCACTTCTAGACTATTAAAAAAAGTGAATAAACAAAAAATGTAAATAGTAAAAATAAAATATTAAAATTCATAAATTTAATAAATTCAATATTGCAGTGCCCATTGTTTGGTCTATATGTGTCATTGTGTCCATGTTTATTAATAATTGGTTTTCATTTATATTTAAAAGAAATATACATTTTACTCAATTCTTTTTTAGTTTTTAAAAAATTTAACATGGTACAGTGTTTTCCACAATAAAATGGTTTTAAACTGTAAACTAGAAGTTTTAATTAGTTAAATATCTTTCTTAATCACTAAAATGAAAGTTATCAATTTGATAGTGACAGAAGAAAATACTATAATGTAGTTTTATATTACATCAAAAAATTTAAAGGATTTACCAAAAATTTAGAATTTAGAATGATTAATGGTGAGTAAAGTATTACATTTTAAAACAATATGAACTTAGGTCAATTGGAGAGAGAAGTCTGCCTATTATTATAAAAAAATATTTTTTAAGCAAATCTATATTTAATTGTGGATTATTTGGATATATAAAAGTCTGGGAAGATGAAACTTTATTATAATAAATAAAGGTACAGTACCGTTAGGTTTTTATTATTTTTATTTTTTGAATAAATGTGAATACGTGACCACACGCAATAAATACTTATGTAAGTTTGCGCTCTCAATTTATTAATAATAATTATAAAAAAAATATACATTTATTATTATTAAGCATACGACTAGAGGTTTATTTATTTTTTATGATTAATAATATTTAAACTATAATTTTAATTTATACACATAAAATCATGTTATATATATATATATTGATAGATAATGCACACACACAACGCAGTAAGAAATAAATATTATATTGTAATCAAAGCTTATCAACAAAATGTGAGCTATTAGACACGATATACAATTTACATAAGGGAGGATAGGAACAAAATATAGTAATATTATGACTCCATTATAATTGCATTAATACAAGATGAACTAAAATAAAAAAAAAATTTAAGAATTTTGAATCAATATAACATAGACATAATAGTAATATTTATAATAAACTTAAAAAAAGAGATATAAACTGTTATAAAAGGAAACATTTAAATATAATTCAGCAAAAGATGATTTAGTGAAAAAAATGAAAGGGTTTAATCCTTGCAAATACATAAGGAGTGCTCAAACTGACTAAGCTATATGTAACCTATTGATTTAAAATTTGCCATGATACACCTCCCTTAAACTATTAGTCTGATTAAACGTGAAAGCTAGATGTCTATATTTTTTTTATTTATACCTAAAATGTTGGCCTGAGTTGTGTGACCATCTTAAAACAGAATTTTCATTATACATTCCTAAAAACATATATTTTAACTATTAAGAAATATGCCAAAGTTATTTATTTTTTCCCCTCTTGTTTTTTTAATTAATTTCTTAGGAATGATACGGTGATGAAATAAAAAAAAAACATTTTGAATGAGAAAAATAATGTAGATTTATTAATTAGAAAAATAATCTAAATATATTAATTAAATCTTTTCTAAAATATATTAAGTCAACTTTTATCAAGTTACTGCTCATTGCAAATGGATAACCAATTTCATTTAGTAATATTATATGCTAATGTTTTGCTTTAGTTATTTTGATTATATTTTTCGAGTTACAATGATTTATTCAAAATATATAATGTATTCAAACTGATGTTTTTTATTTTTCCAAAAATAGTTTCTAGTAAAATATTGTATAAAAAGAAAGATGAACTAAAGATGTACTTGCATTCAAAAGAAATAAAATAATGAATTTAATTCCTATCTAAATTGCTTCATATTAACCACTAAAATGGAGGATGAGAGATCAAATTAAGATTTCCATGTGTTTGGACATATATTTTTAATCCTAATAACGTTTTTATAAATAGTAGTATGTCGGTGCAAAATTCCAAAACGAACAAAACTTTTTTAATGTTTATATAATTTTAATAATCATTTTGATATTAAAAATTATAATTAAAAAAAAAGAAAAGAATTTGTTAATCTAGCAATGTTTTCACAAAATAAATTTAATTGTATAAAAGTAAAAAAACAAAACAACAACTTTATTATTCGGTTATTTAATTATAAATTAAAATGAATTTCTTATAGAGTAAGCAATTTTTATTCTTATTGTACAAATAAAATATTTTTTCCGTAACAGTAATTCTGTTAACCACATTTACTGTAGGTTTTATTCCTTATTTTTTCTACACTTTTATTTATTTTGTCAATAAATTTTCTCTTTAACAAAGAAATCAAATTTATATAAACTGTGTAAAATACAGTTTTTATTTAATAATAATAACTGAATTTTTTTAAAAATTAAAATTTAATAATTTTAAAAAGTGAATAATTTATTTTTTCTACTTATTTTTTCAATAATTGTTCTTTATAAAATTTCCACAGAAAACTTTTGAAATATGAATTTATTAAAATTAATAATGCTTAAACTTTAATTAATTGCTGTTTATTAAAAATGATAATGATAAAAAATTAAATAAACAAAAAAAATCTTTAAAATCTTATATTTTATTTATAAATAAATTTGAAAACAAGTTTGAGTTCTAGTAAAAATATTAGCTAAAATTAATATTAATAGTATGTTCTGATATTTCTAATATTTTATATATGCTCATTGTATTTAAATGCAGTTTGATTTTGATGATTGATTACTCTGGTAGTTGTGAATTTACATCTACTATATTTAGTAACTCAGACACTTGTTTAATAGTCCATTAGTCATAATAATTTACTTTATCTATCTAAGGTGATGTTAGGGGGAACTGCCTTCCTGATGAGCTATTATCACCTATGAAATGTCATACAAGCTTTATCTACATTTTGTTTCTTATAAAATACTTGACAGATAATTCCATTCCACCTTGATAGTCTTCCCTCTGGTAGCTATTTACAAAACTTCAGTGTACTCATGAAAACTACAGAAATTATTTATACACAAGGGCTTGCAAGATTTTTTCTATTATTGAGTTTATGATGAAACATTGCTTTATTTAAATGTTTTCTTAGAATCTTTTTTAATTGGCCTCCAAAGTAATTTTAAAAGCTGGTTCATCACTTAGTGTAAATTATTATAACTATTAGCATTTTATTTGAGATATTTACAGAAACATTTTATATAAATGAGTAGATATCTTTTTTTATGAACATTTTTGAATGAGGGTTTTATCTCAGGATCTCCACTTATCTAGAATGTCAGATCTTTATCCATATTTTTGTAGACAGTATTTATTTTTTCATAATGGAATATTGAATATTGTAGAGTTTATTCTGGAGTTTTTGTTTAATATTGTAATCTTTAGCTTTGTCAGTAAAGTTATGGTTGCAGCCATTTAATTGCTTAAGTATATATATATATATTGTACCAGTCAAAAACCACCAAAAGAACTGCAAGTCAGATCCAAATTCAGCTGAACCAAAACTGAATTCAAACCCAACTCACCAGCTAAGATTAGCATAAATCGATGACACAGTGCTATGCACCAAAAACTAGCTCAATGGTTGGTGATGACTAGAGACCCTTGAACTGACACTAATATCGGATAATTAATTAACTTAAGATACTTTTAAGTCGAATCATATGTATATGTTCAGGTTGCCAACACAGACAGCGAGCATTAACATTAAAAATAATTATTGAATAAGATAATTAAGAAACTAAGAAACCAAGTGTGTTTAGAAAATATTTAATAATAATAATTTGTTTGGTTTGAATTTTAAATAAAGATTAAATTAATTAATTCTAGTCCTTAAAACAAAGTTTATAATTATAATACGAGTGGCGGTCCTTATTATATGCCAATGAATATTACGCAATATTTGAAAATCTATGTCTATGCCCCCAACAAGAAATAAAAGACAGATAAAGATATTCATTAGTAAAGGAAATTATTACTTTAATTTTATACGAAAGAGTGTGATATTTATTTTCACATTTGCAAATCCATTCATGAAGAGCAAGATACGTATTTTAGGGCATAACTTTAATCTTTATTGGAAAACTTATTTACTGAGAATTTGTTGGACTTTAATTTAAATCACTTCATCATGAATTACGAGCATCAGAGTAGGCTTTACCGGAACAGAGAGGCAACGGTGCTGACGAATTATAAGCTATAAAATGAAATTGAAAGACGATAGCTGGCTGATAATCTAAGTCCTATGGCAGCTTGTATATGACAAGTCTTATGCCCTTTGACTAATATGAACAGGATAGGAAGTGCTTTCTTCCTCGATAATGTAAAATAACAGAAATATCACCGACCAGTCTGACAGAGCGGAAGATTGCCCTATGTCAGCAACATTTGAAGATGATGACTTGATAGTCATCATTTGAAAAA
>JAQFVV010000286.1:373357-453369 GCA_028023455.1 Epiperipatus broadwayi | reverse complement strand
ATAGTGGTGAGACCAGTTGTCCCATTGAAAAGTGCTTCTAAGCCCACAAACTGATGATTAGAAAAGAGAACACATGTACCAATGATATGTTCAATTGGAAAAATACAAAAAAATAATGGATAGAGAAGAAAGGTACAAAGAAAAAATGTAAAGAAACTGCTCACATGATAATGGCAAACAATCCCATATATCAACCTATTGTTACTATACATAATGTATGGAAACCAGTAATCAACTTTTCTCTTTGAAAAAGGTAAAGAAATCAGGATGAACCTCATAGATAAATATATAAAATTTATACTGACTGTTGCCTTTGGAAGGATGCTTCACTTGGTTAGAGCATTATTTAAAATTCAATACTAATGAATTTAAGGGTTCAGGTTCAATTCCCATGCTAGTGCTGTTACTGATCAGGCCAGCAATACCTGAAGAAGAGGGAAGAATATATACATCTCAAAACATTGGTCATATACTAACCTATGAGCTATTAGGAATATTTAAATAAAGCTAAATTTTCTAAAAACATTCAATACTCATATTAGATAATGGAAATAGTCCAACATATAAATACAATTAATACACCATCATCACAAACTTTCATAAAAACACTATTATATGTGGAAAAATTAAATATTATTTCCCTATGTATTAAATTATTCTAATTCAAATGAGAACATTGTCAATTATTATTGTTAATACAGCAATGTATTCACAGGACTATGATATATTATAAAAATAATGGAGAAAAACTTTTTCCAACAAATGGTTTTTGCTCTTATTAGTGTGATGTAAACTACTTTAAAGCATCAATTTACTCATCATACATAAAAACAACTATCTTTTTTTTACATATAAAATTAACTAGAACTAATAATAATAATAATAATAATAATAATAATAATAATAATAATAATAATAATAATAATAATAATAATAATAATAATAATAATAATAATAATAATAATAATAATAATAATAATAATAATAACAACAACAACAACACTAAGGACACTATAGCTTCTGATCAGACCCCACAGGCTGTGTACAGAGTGGCATGCCCTCATAATGGATGTAAGGCATCATACTATGATGAAATGAGAGCCACCATAGCTACTAGGATATCACAACATAGGTATAAATACAATAAGGCACATATGGATCCAGAATGCACTTCAATTTTTGCTCAGCATCAAAAATTGTCGGGACATGTGTTCAAACCCACATCTGCAAAATTAGTTTGTACTGAGCAACATGATGTTAGGCGAAAAGTAAAAGAAGCATACTTTATAGCAGAGGACTTTTTCACCATTAATCGTAAAGATGCATGTTTTGCGATATCTAAAAGATGGTCTTAGTGACTCATTTGCATATAATTTGCATATCAGATTTATTTATATAATGATTTCAAAGAAAGGATCATAACTGGCTATGAATATGAGAAGTACATCTTCTTGAAAGTGCTTAGCCATTTAATTTAGTTTTCAATTTGTTGTTATAGCTTTACGTTGGAAGTGTGAAAGCACGATTTATTATTATATTGGACAAACGTAAAGTATAAATATACAGGTTATTACTTAATACTACTACTACTACTACTACTACTACTACTACTACTACTACTACTACTACTACTACTACTACTACTACTACTACTACTACTACTAATAATAATAATAATAATAATAATAATAATAATAAAACTTCCTCCACTCACAACTTTGATGCCATCCATTTCAAATAAATACAATAATGATTATTACTAATCATTTTTGATATTAGAGATTATCTCTAGCACAGATATAAACCTTCAAACTCAGTTAAAAATTAATATATATGATTTTTTATTTTACACACACACGGATTTATTAACCTTTTTCTTTCCCATGTGTAATATATTATAGATATAATAAACACCTCCATACTTCCCCATTTTTTTAAATTCACTTAAGTCAAGATATAATAACATAGTATTAATTACATATTGGGTTTAAAAAGGTTCGAGATACTTTTAAGAATTTGTTACAATGTAGAAGTATCTATTGTTTTATGTCACATTACTTTTACTAATTAAAAGTATAAGATTTTAATTAAAATACTAAGGAATATTTTTGTTATTTCTTTTGCAAATCTTTTAAAAAAAATCTAAATTTTTTTAAAAAGTGTCTTGAGCCTTATCAGCTTTAGAATTTTGCTAATCTAATTAAAGATATTACTGGGGTAGCTATGGGTTAATGAAGAAGCTGCATTATTGAGAGGATTAAGAAAAGGTATAAAATGGCCCAGAGAACAAAAGAATTCATTCAATAAAAATTTTTAAGTCAGTAAAAAAAATCTTGAGAAGTCAGTAAACTTTTAAAAAAAATTCAGATATAAACAGTGAGTAGAGAGAAGCAAGCACTTATTCCTCGTTCTCTAGGAAGCCATTTGCCATCTGTTGCTCTGATATTCTGTCCCTATAATTGGCCACACAAGATGACCACCTGAATTCTGATTTCAACTGCTGACTCCCGCATGGTACCTGCCTGTAACCTGAAAAGTGCTGTAGAAAATAGATTTATACATGTGTGCCTCCACCAGAACCTGAGGTAAAAGCATCCACTGCATAGAGATGCCTTTAATATGTAAATCTCTCTTGTAATTTTTAAAAAAATAAGATGTAACAAAACTTTTATATTTTAATTTGTATATTAGTTTCTAATTTTTTTTAAGTGTGCTCTAAACTCTCTTTATAATCCTATAATATCCCAATGTATTTCTAACCATCTCTTTTCATGCTTAATTATAGTTACATAGCTTTGTGCAGCTCTATTCAATAATTAACTTATTTTGTTATATATATATATATGATAAACAAAAATGCAAGTTAAAAAACTTGCTAACGCTTGTATTTATGTCCACAGATGGCGTTTCTACCAAAAACACCAATCAAGCGTATATTCTGTTTACATAAACGTCAGAGTAGCATTCACTATCTCTAACTATAATTCCACTTTCAGATCATGATTTCAAGCTATTTGCTATCGTCAGTGAAAGACAGGAATTAGTATTAAGACAAAAAAAATATTTTATTAAAAAAAAACTTTCAAGATCTTATTTTTATTTTGATTCAATTTTAAATAAATAATTAAAGTGAAGGAATGCTGATCCCTTCAAGATAATTAACAAAAAAAACTTTTTTAAAATAATATTTCAAAAAAATAATTATTTTAAAAAATATACATGCACTGACGATAGCAAATAGCTTGAAATCATGATCTAAAAGTGGAATTATAGTTAGAGATAGTGAATGCTACTCTGACGTTTATGTAAACAGAATATACGCTTGATTGGTGTTTTTGGTAGAAACGCCATCTGTGGATATATATATATAATTTATTTGCTAAATATGCCAATACAACTCAACCTTGTGAGTTTGAAAGGGGGTTGTTATTTGTTTAATCTGGCGAGAAGTGGGGGCTTCATCTAAAATCAATAATTAAAGTTTTTTTTATTTATCAATAATTAAAGTTATTGCTTATTTTAGCAGAAATCACTCACCAGGTTGATTTTTATTTAAATCTTTTATTCATGGATGGATGCTATTGAATTTATTTGCTAAGTTTTATTTAAAGATCATGAACTTGATATTTGTGACTATCATCACCCACTTGCCATCACATGAAGATTTGAAGATATTATTTTAATATGTATATGGGAGTCAAAATTAAATATAGTTGTATATTAATTGAATGTAATAATTGCAAATGTAACGATGAGTTATAATCTTCTTGATGACTCGTTATTACAACAAATCATTGCACAGAGGTTAAACCATTTTAGGCTTAAGTCTGTAATTTATAGATTTTATTATTTGTGTTATAACATTATTGGCATATTCTTCTGGTTCTATTATGATTCTTATATATTTTATGCTTTGTCATTTGGGAACTTTGGAAGTCTGAAGCCACCCATCCACCTTACTCCAAATCATTCATAATCAGGGGTATATGCTACTCCCTGTTGGACATGAAATTTGTGGATTGATAGGGCTGTAAGGGGCCATACAATGACACTGATTTTTGAAACTCAACACCTCTCCATTTGGTATTGCTCTGCTAGAATATGTAGACATACAAAACTTTGATTTAAGTTAAAGCATGAAATGATAAAGTATTCAAGAAACCATAGGAGCCAGATTTTGTTTGACATTATGCTAGAACCGTTACTATTCTTATTAATTTAATTACAACCTGTTTGATCTTTGTTGCAATGATGTGTTGAAAATAATAAATCATTCATAAATAATCAGTCAATACTAATTACTCAAGTATGCCTGATTTGAGCTACTTGCCTTTTAAATAATAAACGAGTCCCATACATGTTAAAGCAATCCATTCTCTCCTATAAAATCTTAAAAATTTTATATATCACATAGTTTTAGAGACATACATTTCACTTAATTATCAAACAGTTTTCTGCTAAAATATAAGACATTCTCAGTCATGATAATTCCAAGTGGTCACGATCTTTTATATTTTATTCATCATCGCATTAGAACAATATAAGTAAATGGCTTGAAATTGGCATATTGAACCCATACAAGCTATACACCCTCAAAATAAATAAGTCAGAATAATTAATTTGTATAATGGAATTTTATAAAAATAAATCCCAAGCTTTGTAAATAAATAATGTAACCGCGAGGTGTGAAATACTTCTGTGACACATATCTGCGTTTTTTTTAATATTATATTAAATTTATATATAAATTTAAATCCTGTGTTTGAATTTTCATTTAGTTAATAGTTTAATATTAATAAATTTAACTCTAATGTATGTAATTCCTGGGATACTTTTGGTCACAATCATCATCATCATTTTTGATCTCATGCTCTACCACTGTGTTTCCGGGCCTGGAATTAAAATAATTATGCTGTATCATTGGGACTGTTGTTCATAGGGTCAGAGACTCCAAGAATAAGCAAATAGGTTAGAATCCCAGATTTCTCCTGACATGTGTATCTCAAGCATGATTGGATTCAAGGTACTTTTGTTTGGACTTTTAATTTTGTTGTGTAAGCAGACATTTTAATCGATACATTATATATATATCATAAAAAATAAATAAAAATAATAAAATAAGCTTGTTTAGAAATATTTCCTTTTATATATATATATATATTGTAATCTCCATGACATAGCTTACATACATGGATTTTTGTAAAATGTAGATGCATTTTTTTTATTGTTTTTTAAAATTTTACAAAAATCGTTCATATTTTATGCCAACCAAATACTTACTCATATCTCCAACAAATTTATATAAGGTAATGCAAAATTAAAATGGAATACAACTTTAATCATTCTCATAAAATATTTTTTTTAAAAAATATTTTATTTTTATTTGAAATTTATGTACAGTTAAATATATATGTCAACCTGCTATCAATATCAGAAAAATTAATTAAAATTTTTGCTAAATCAATTAATGATATAAAAACTATAGGCATGGAGTGTCACATCTTAACTCAAAAATGGATATACAGATAGTATAGATACTTTACTATTGTATAAAAATTATTTGTGATATATACAATATATATTCAAAATAAAAAAATTTAAGATTCAAAATAAAAATAGCTAAAAAAAGATAAAATTAGATTGGACATATATCTATGTACATACATGTAAAGAAACAGATTAACCAAAAATATCAATCCAGTTAGATTACTACAGCATCTTTCTATTAGACATTTTAGAGGTATTGCAATGCTGATGATTTAATATTTAGTTAATAATATCAGTTGAACTCCATCTTTAACATAAATAATAGGGCCATAGCCATCATACAATCCATTTAAAATCTGAAATGTTATTATCCATAAAATTAACTTTTCTAAGATGGTAATTAATTATTATATGCCATTTAATTTTTTTTAAAAAAACTTAATCTCTAGTGACCACAGACTATACACACTTTGGTATAACTTAAAAAATGTATAGAATTGAGGATGAAAAATACCAACAGAAAATGTTAAATATTAAAAAAACCATCAATTTACAGATGTAAAATTTAGCTTATGGGATACAAAAATTAGGACTTTCAGTTTACAAAAAAAAGTATTTATGTGATAAAATTGAAACATATGCATATTATACAAATATTAGTAAATACCAAATCCTAAACAGTAAAATATCTAATAACACTAATAATACTTATACAATTTGAAGTATACAAAAAATTAATAATTAAAAAATATTACAAGATATGAATTATGAATGTTCTTATCTAGATAAATTTTAATGTTTGAATTAACTTGTATATAAAACTTTGAACTTTTGGTAATTCAAAGTGTTTTGGATTAAATAATGTGGATTGTCAAATCAGATAAATGATCCTAATTCTGATGAATTCTTTATTCTTCTACTTTTTGTAGTTTCTTTTTGAATAATAGTGACATTATAACATATTTATAGTTTGTTCAATAGGTCTTTAATATTTGACTAGGCAGGTTATGTTTCAACTGGATTTGTTGCAACTGGTACACTATGGGGAAATTAGCCACTCATTTCAAAACTATTGTAATGTATTAAATGTCTTCTTCCATACTGCATTGATACCATACGACTTTGTCTTTTGCATAAATTACTAGCATCCTCTCTTTGATAGCTGCTATTTCACAAATAGCATGACAAACTTTTTTGGCTGTTAAATCTTCTTTAACAACACAGCCTATATGGATTTTGATATTCAAATCCAATTTGGAAAACTAATGACTTCCAAAGATTTTAAACCTGGCTCAAATAACTTCTTATCTTCTGATGCCAATAAAATCAAATATTAATGCTATAATTATTAAAGTAAGTGCATCTACAATAATCCAATAATTATAATTTTATTAATTAGAAGCATTTGTTTTGTGTAGTGATAGAAAAAAAACAAGCTTATATACTTAAAACATATTTCCTCACTACTACTACATTGAGCTGGTATTTTCTGTCATCTTATATATATATATATATATATATATAATATATATCGGAATTTTTATATTTAGATATATAAATATTTAATATATATATATTTACAATATATATATATATATATATTAAAAGTGCATGTATATTACTTTAAAATAATTATTTTTTTGAAATATTATTTTAAAAAAGTTTTTTTTGTTAGTTATCTTGAAGGGATCAGCATTCCTTCACTTTAATTATTTATTTAAAATTGAATCAAAATAAAAATAAGATCTTGAAAGTTTTTTTTTAATAAAATATTTTTTTTGTCTTAATACTAATTCTTAGGAAGAGAAGGTTGGGGAAAAAGTATAGATTTTTTTCTCTAATTAGTTCTATTGTTAAAACTTCAGATATCAAAAGCATTTTGTTATCTATTATGCTAATTAAACCAGAACTTTCTACTAATTGAAAAAAAAATGAAAGGACATAAATAAAAGGGCTATAATATAGCTAAAATAAATTAAAAGTGTGAATACAGATCTTGACAGAACTAAAAATGTATAAATTATGGAGCTCCTTTTTGTTTGAATTATTTGGCATTTCACTTGGCATTTGACTTTGTATTTTGATTTGGCTTGAACTTATATATACAGCTTAAGTAACATGAAGAAAAATTAAAAAAAAATATTATACAGCACAGAGAAAATATTGGCTGACTAAGGGATATCCATACTTTTCCCCTTAGAGAATTACATTTCCTATCACTATCTGGAACTACCTGTGTGAATGCCAACCAAAGGAAACAAGAATGTGAAGAGGTAGTCAAGGAAGCCAATTCAAACCAATGGAACTATTGGAGAATTCACCCCAGCAATGACTAGAAAATTCATACAAGCACTTTAACCAGCTGGATAAAGGTACATCACTGATCAATCAGGGTAATTATAAATCTTTGTTCAAGAACTTTTTTATTATTATGGTGTAATAGACTAATAGAATACATTCACTTAATTGTAAAGAAAAATGTTTCAACAATAGAGAGGGTTGTTATTAGGGGTTATTAATTATATATTACTAATTTTTATTAATCAAAATTGGTTTTGTTTATATAATTCTCTGTTTATTATTAAATTTGAAACATGAATATGGGAATGAATATTAACTGCTCATTATAGAAATCCAAAACAGGAGTGGAAATAAAAGTTTAGTTAATAAGTGAGTCAATAAGTAACAGAAGAACCTTATGGTAGAATCTGGTATTTAAAAAAAAAGAATGCACAAAGACTGCAAGCAAACAATGGACATGTGTCATTTTCTTAAGGTTTGAATATATTATTAAATGTTAGAAAGAGAAGGTTTGAGTGTTGCAATATGGCGCACTCTTATAGTAAGTTACTCTTGAGTTCACTCCTTCTTTAGGGTTGCCATAATCAACTTGGACTACTATTATCTGTAGGGAAAGTGATGGCACATGTTCCCTTGAAAAAAGAATATTTGTTAAATAATTTTAAAACTTATGTTTGTGTTTTGGTTTTATTAATAGATCAAGTCAGTTTGGGTTGCTAAAGAAAAAAAGAAGGAATTAGGAAAGATTCCAATAAGAAAAGAAATATAATAAATAACTAAATTTTACTTTAGTTATAAGATGTGATATGTTGGACTATTTCCGTCATTTATGAGTGAATGTTGAATGTACAGAAAATTTTAAACTTTATTAAAACTTTCCAAATACAAACAACTTGTTAATAATAACATACACATAGACAATATAGGTTAGTAATTACACAATGTTTCAAGTAGTATTATTCTCCACTCTTTTTCAAGTGTTTCTGGCCTATATGCACAGCGACAATATTCACTTAGAAGTTGAACTCACACCTTTAGATTTTTGAATATCGAATTTAAGGCAAACACTCTACAACTGAGCTATTCTGTCAAAGGCAACATATAGTAGAAATTTGATATATTTATATATGAGGGTTGGCTGAGTAGACTACTTATTTAAATAAGTAAGTATCCATTTGGTAGAATTAAAGTTCACATAATATTTCATTTTAAAAATATATTTGGTTATCACCATTCATAAATAAATAAATAACCATGATTGTCGAACATGCTTCACAATCTGCTTCTAGGTTATATGCCTAATGGCATTCTCATCCAGCCACCTTATTTTTGTAATCTTCATAAAATTATGAGCAGTGTCAAAATGTAGTGGCATACAGGGTAGAGAAAATAAAAGATAGAAAAAATGGTGCCCAATATGGGACCATATTAACATAGTAATTTGACCTGAGATGATGGTAAAAATGTAATTGAGGAAGGTTCAGGTCATGGACGAAAAGAGAGTATTCCAAGGGAAAGATGATTTTGAGTTTAAAATAATTTAAAGGAAAAAAATATGAGTGAAGATGAAAGTATCACAGAAAGCCCAGTGTTTGACATTCAAAAACCCTGAACATTGGCAGATTGAAGAAATACTTAAAGCTATAACTGATATATAAGTGATAGCAATCAGAGATACTGAAGAAATTAAAGAAATGAAAATTATGATAGGAGACATCAGAAAGGAGGTGAACATATTATAAAAAAATGAAGTATATGGAAGTTATGAGAATAAAGTTGAAAGGGATTGAGTAAAAGCACATTTCAAAGTGAGCAAAATAATAGAAGAAAAAAGTGAAGTGAAGAGAAAAAACAGTCTGTAGGGGAAATAGAATTAAGTCTGAAAAGAAAAAGGGTCACAGTAATAGATTTAAATGAAAGTATCATGGAAAGGATGCTTACCAAAGCAGAGGAAGCTAATCATGAAAGGGTAGCATTAGCAACATTTATTCAAATAAAAGTATTCAACTGTAATGGGTAAGAAAACCCATTTGACTATTTGGACACTTTGCATTATTTTGTTTATTTTCATAGATCAAGCAAGAAGAAAATTATCATAGCCACAAACCATTTAAGTGGTCCCACCCATGAATGAAGGAAGGTGATGGACTATAATTCCCAAACATTTCAGACTTGAGGCATTTCTGGAGTGTGGAAAAACAAATGGCTATCTGCATGAGAATACCACAAGAAAAGTATAGGTCAGACAGAGATGAGACCTATAATCAGTTTTTCCAATATGAAGCAGCAAAACTCAGAGTGCTTGAGGCTTATCCTATGGATCAATTACAGATTATAAAGTCTGTAAGGTATAATCTTCAGATAGGGATCCAATGCAAGTTGGCTGAAAACCACTGCTTATCAGTAGAAGCAGCATTGGAAACATTCGTTGACATGGAATATAACAATCCTGGGAAAAGGGAATATTATTTTAAAGTTAGGTGGGGAAATTGCAATGAACCCTCATTAAGTCTAACTATAACTCCAAGAAAGTAGAATGGAAAAAAAACTCCAGGGGAAATTTTCTTCTTATTTTTTTTTTTCGAGAGAAAGTGCAATGAACTGGTATTTTCTGCCATTTCATATATATATATATATATATATATATATATATATGAAATGGCATGGCATATATATATATATATATATATATATATATATATATAAATTTATTAAAAGTGCATGTATATTAGTTTAAAATAATTTTTTTTGAAATATTATTTTAAAAAGTTTTTTTTTGTTAATTATCTTAACAGCATTCCTTCACTTTAATTATTTATTTAAAATTGAATCATGATAAAAATAAGATCTTGAAAGTTTTTTTTTTAATAAAAGTTTTTTTTGTCTTAATTCTAATTCTTGGAAAAAAAAAAGAATGGGGGAAATAAAAAAATATAGACTGTTTTTCTGCAATTAGCTCTATTGTTGAAACTTCAGATATCAAAAATATTTCATTATTTATTATGCTAGCTAAACCAAAACTTTCTACTAGTTGGAAAAAAGTGAATGACCAAAAAAAGACAAAAGTGCTAAAATATAGCTAAAAATAAATTAAAAATATGAATCCAGATCTTGAAAAAACTTAAAACGTTTAAATTACAGAGCTTCTTTTTGTTTGAATTATTTGGCATTTCACTTGATATTTGATTTTATATTTTGATTTGATTTGGCTTGAACTTGTATCACTATACAACTTAAGCACCATGAAGAGAAGTTAAAAAAATATTATACAGTGCAGAAAAAATGTTGGCTAGCTAAGGGACATCAGGACTTTCCCCTCAGGGAATTGCATCTATCACTATCTGAAACTACCTGTGTGAATGCCAACCAAGCTAAATGAGAAAATGCAGAGCTATCTGAGGAAACTAATTCAAACCAATGGAACTATTAGAGGATTCACCTTAGCCTTTGCAAGAAAATTTATACAAGCACTTTAACCAACTGGATAAAGGTCCACCACTGATCGATCAGGGTAATTATGAAATTTTTTTCAAAAACTTTTTATTATTCTGGCATAATAGAGCAATAGAATACATTCATTTAATTGTAAAGAAAAAAGTTTCAACAATAGATAGGATTGTTACTAGAGATTATTAATTATATATTACTAATTTTCATTAATCAAAAATTTGTTTTGTTTATATAATTCTCTGTTTATTATTATATTTCAAGTATGTATATGGGAATGAATATTAACTGCTTGCTATAGAAAGCCAAGATAGAAGGGGGAATAAAAGTTTTCTTAATAAGTACATCTATAAGTAACATAAGAATCTCATGGTGGAACTTGATATTTGAAAGAAAAAGAATGTGCAAAGACTGCAAGCAAGCAGTGGACATTTGTGTTGTTTTATTAAGGTTTTGAATATATTATTTAATGTTAGAAGAAGAGGGTTTGAGTGCTGCAATATGGAACACTCTTATAGTATGTCAGTCTTGAGTTCATTCCTCCTTGGTTAGAGTTGCCACAAACAACTTGGACCACTATCATCCATAAGGAAAGTGATAGCACATGTTCTCTTGAGAAAAGAATATTTGTTAAAAAATTAGGATCACATTAAAAAAAAATGGATAAGATTTGCCTTTAAAATTTAGGTTTGTGTTTTGATTTTATTGATAGATTGAGTCAGTTTGAGTTGCTAAAAGAAAAAAGAAGGAATTAGGAAAGATTTTAATAAGAAAAGGAATATAATAAAGAATTAAATTTTACTTGAATGTCTGTTTTAATCTAGACTATTTGTTTAATAGATAAACATCCATTTGGTAGAATAAAGGTTGCCTAAGATTACATTTTAAACACATATTTGGTGATCACCATTTGTAAATAAATAAATAATTATGATTGTTGAACATGCTTTGCAATCTGGTTCTAGATTATATGCCTAGTGTCACCCTCATACACTCACCTTATTTTTATAATCTTCATAAAAGTACAGGCAGTGTCAAAATGTAGTGATACAACATGCTAAATCAATTTGTTTTTTATTTTAATTCATCATTAAATAAAATTTATAAGAATGTAGTTTAAAAAATCATTTTATTTCTTAAAATCTGTTTTTACAATTTTGCAGATTTAAGCTTTGAATGAATTAATTTATGCTCTTGTGGAATAAAATTCTACCAAATACTGTTGACTACTTTGTACTAATATTAATAATAATTTTATAATTCATTAATAAATAACAATCCTAGAGAAGTCATTATTTTTATTCTACTAAATTTAATTATTGAGAATATATATTTTGGTAGTTTTTGAAATATGGAAATTCTTATTTAAGGGTAATAATTTAAAATTTAATTAGTGATATATATATATATATATATATATATATATATATATCACTAATATATATACGTTTCCATTACAATATATATATATATATATATGACAATGTGTAATAGAAATTATCTATTTTATCACAGTTTATGTAATATTTCATTCAGATTCATTTGTTTGAAAGTAATATTACAATTGCATAAAAACATTTTAGCTGAATGATACCTGCTATTATCTGGATAAGAAATGTTATTTTTAAAAATGTTGTAGAGACAATGCATGTGATATGCGAACAATATTAAAAGGCCATCTAATAAAAATAAAAACATTTTTTTTTAAAAACATAAAATTGGGGAAAGTGCATAATCTTATATAAAATTAAAATTTTGGATTAATGGATTTTAAGAAATTTTCCAAATGAAAAATAAAATTAGTTTTATTATCATATTTGTTAATAAAATCATGTTTTTTAATAATCTCATGACTTTTATTATCTTTTCTAATGATATCTCATTTGGATAGGTCTTTGGAATGAAAAAAACCTCTATATTGTGATTACTATCCATAATTTAAAAGAAAAGTTTTGATGGTGATAAGCATTACATTACTGAATTAACATGTTCATCATTTCCTATCATTTTATGCAGTGATTTCTCATATTCCACATAAAAGAGTCTGGGTTTCAAAAAAGATTGAGTATCCTAGGTTGATGCTAATGTTTTGATGAATATAATGGGTATTTTTTATGTTATAGTATTTCAGAAAGCAATCAATATTTTTTATTGTTCATTTTATTATAGGAACACAAGCTCTAATAACTAAAACTACATGGAGATTCTAGAAACAACTGATCTAGTATATATTTAGTTATTAAAATTATTATTATATATAATATTTATAAAAGCACATGTACATTGTAATAAAACTTCCATTACTGTTTATGCCTCTAAAATTTGATTAGTAATGTCCAGATTTATTTATTTGATAAATAATTCTTAAAATATTAAAGGAGGTCTAATGATCTATTATCCATGATTGACTGATTTGTCATATCAACTATCTAACAACTAATTCCATTTTTATAGTTCCAAATTAATTGTCAGACACAGCAGGTATTATAAGACTATACTTTTAAATTAGCAAAATTTTAATAAATAAATTAACAAATATAAAATTTATAACAATGGCAACAATTAAGCTCACAAAAGACTAAGACAATAATGAATAATAACATATATAATAATTTGGATTAAAATTTTGGCCTATATATTTTGCATTATCTTCTTGCTGTAGTTAATTAATTAACCAAAGACACCAACAAGATAAATCAATGTCACATTTTGATATTCACTTGGAAAGTCAATGCCTATCTATTTCAAAATTATTTACACAATAAGCACTAAAAGATCAGAATTAATTTATGTTCTTTATATATAAATATAAAATTAAACTATTTTATATATTTATTAAATATATTGTTTTAATTTCAATAAAGGCTGCATTATATAGATTGATTTATTAATTTAAAAATGGAAAACATGCTTGAACTTTCTTAATACATTTGGTCTAGGCTTTAAAGCTTTTATTTTTAATGCATATGCTCTAATTTTAATCAAGCTTTATTTGTTTATGTTGATCATTCTGTATTGTAGATCAGTTAATAATAAATGAATATATAAAACTATTATAAAGTTATGAGTGCCACGTCTTACTTTAGTGAAATCTTTATTCTTATTTATATATTAGACATAAAATATTTGATAAATAAATATTAATATTATAAATATTAATGTTTTCTATGCATTAAATGTGCTTGTTATCTTTACTAAATGTGGGAGATTTTAGTATTATTAATATTTGAAAAGATATACTTCAGCTTTGTTTTATGATGCTAATATCTAAATTAAATATAATTTAAATCATAAAGAGTAAAAAAATATGTGTGATAATTTTAATTGTTGTATAATAATAAATTATAATAAAAATAGTTGGAAATAATATTATTTTAAAACATTACACGAGTTTATATTTTAACTAATATCTAAATTAAGAATAATTTAAATCATAAAGAGTAAACAAATATGTGTAATAATTTTAATTGTTGTAGAATAATAAATTATAATAAAAAATAGTTAGAAATAATATTATTTTATAATATTAAATGGGTTTATATTTTAACTAATATCTAAATTAAAAATAATTTAAATCATAAAGAGTAAACAAATATGTGTAATAATTTTAATTGTTGTATAATAATAAATTATAATAAAACTAGTTGGAAATAATATTATTTTATAATATTACATAAGTTTATATTTTAACATAAGTGAAATATTTTTTTGAGATTTTAAATTTTATTACTGGGAATAAAGAAATAGTGTATAAGTACTAATTTATTATATTATCATTTCTTTTGGTTTTTTAATTATCACATTCATATTGTATATTATATAAAGTTATATTATCAATTGCCATGGTATCCTTGATCTTAAAATTTTATCTGTACCTCTATTTTCTTTAAAATTAATGCAAAATCTGTCAATAATGAATATTGCATTGGGTTTGTTGCATCTATTTATTATGTTATTCTTATCACAAGATTTTAATATATAAAACTTTAAACTTTTACTACAGATTGTAAAATCATTATAACTGGTTAGAGAATTGGCATTTATATCTTGTAAATAAACAATTTAGCTTGCATGGTGCAGTTTATTATTAACTTCAACATTTTTTTCAGCTTAGAATATACTTTCTATGCCATATTTGATTCATTTATTTTACCGTTACAGTTTTGGCTTCCCAACAATATGGGATTAAATTTAATTTATACCATAAGAGAAAAGAGAACCATATATTGACAACTTTACAATATTCTGTGGCTTAACTATAAGGACCTTGATGAGAAAATTTCTATCTTGAGATCAGAGAGTACTGTTACAATTTTGACTTTCCTAAATTAGGGGTATCAATGAGATTACATTCTGAGAGGAGTATATCATAGAATCATATATTTATAATTTTTGAATTCTCAATTTTTTAAAGACGATGGATATTTTATAGTTAAAAAAATGAAAATATTAGTAATGAATGTGTAATGTGAAAGGGATTAAATAAATACAATGACCCAATGAAAAATGTAATATTGTAAATTTATTGTCTAGTCTGTTGATACTAACATTAAACATGCTAATAAATTGGGAATAAAAGTATGTTTCCATGAAGATTCTTTATTAGATGTGAAATCAATTTATAAGTAAATGGATGCAAGTGCATTTTATATGGAAGAGTGGTCAGACTAAAATGTTATCTTATGTATTGGTAGGTAATTTGTGATTTTGTGTGCATAGAAAGATGTTTTCAAACATTGATAGAGTGCTAAATGATAAATGCCTGGATTTGTTAGAAGGGTAATAGCTGGTTTTTGTATTTATAATTGTTCATGTGCTAGAAATAAAATACCTAGTTTTACTAAGTTTGTTATTTGCTAAATGTAAAATGTCCATTGTTACTATTTAGTAAATTGTATCAGTCAATTCACTTGTTGATTATTCTTGTTATGTCATAAAAAGTAAGATATGAATGATGCACTTATTATTATAGTTTAAATAAAGGGATGTGAGACATGTGAAAGATAGAAATTGTAGTGATATGATGAGACAAGACACTATTCTGTGTAATAAAATTTTTATTTGAAAGGGTCCAACAAAAATGTAATTAATAATTAACAGCTAATAGTAAAAAAAATATAAAAAAATTTTGAAAAAGATTTATTCAATTTTTGCTGGAATTTACAGTTGATTTGAGAACAATTTTCTATCTTTTTCTGTGTTAAGTTATTGATTATAAAAGAATCTTATTTAAAATGAAAGGAGAAACTGTAAAAAAAACCATTAACAGAAGAATTAATAATTTCATTGACTATAAAAAAATGTCTGATCTCCTATTGCAAAAGGTAAATTTTAAATTGGAAGAAAATAGTATAAAAATAGAAGTAAATACTATAAAAATGGATTCCAAGTTAGAAAAATAAGTACTTAATTTGCAGAATTTGAACTCAAAATTAGAGGAATTAGAAAATAAAATAAAACAAAATAATAGGAAGTGTGAAGTGAATTTTACTTGTATAAGTGATAGAATGGACAAACTAATTGTGGATTTAGAAGGAAGACTTCAATGAAGTTTCAATGAAAAATTTCAGAATTTAGAAGTTGAATTCAGAGAAGAATTGAAGAAAGTTCATATGGAAAATAGTAAAGAGGGAAAAGAAAAGAAACAATGAAAGAAAACAAGTAATCAATTTAGAGAAAGGTTTAATAGTTTGTCAAAAAGTTTAAGAAGATGTAAAAGTTAATTGGCAGAAGTTATGGGAAAATGTTGAGCAAGTGACTAAAAAAAATGGGTTCAATATCTAGAGAAGAAATAGAAAAAAAAGGAAAAGTATTTAGTAGCTACTTCTAAAGAAATAAAAATGAATAATAATCAATTAACTACTCAAATCATAAATGCATTTATTATTGAACAGACTTTTGAAAAAGATAACAAGTTTGATGAAGGAGATAAAGCCGTAAAAATGTGCAGAAAATAGTGATTGTATCACATCTACCTGAGAAAAAATTACATAAGAAATTGGACATTTTGAAAAATCAAGGAGGCCAATGGATTGTAAAAATAAGTAAAGCAGATAAAAATACAGATCAAATTATAGAAAAAGAAAAAAAATATATAGTAAAAAAATATTATTACCATAATGTCATTAAAAACCCACACCATTTTATGGATCAAAGGTAGGCTCTGTTAGAAGAGAGAATCTCTTACAACCATGTCCATTAAGGTAAAAAATAAAATATTACAGGTATTTATTCTGTAATTATGAATTATAAGCTTCAACATGAGTTAAGAAAAATAATTTCAGACATATTTAACAATTCATTCCAATACATTTCAATATTTTTATCTTTATCAGATAAAGGTAAAAATATTGAAATGCATTTGAATGAATTGTTAAATGTTGGCTACAATTATAATCATATATATAATGTTATTAAAAATTTTAATATGAAATATAAGAATAAAAATATTAATAATAATATTGATTCTCATGATAATAAAAAAAGATGGTTATCTATAACATATATTTCGAATGATCAAGTAAATTTCATAAGAAAAATTTATAATGATATATGTGACATTAATATTTTATGCACCTAAGCTTACATTAAACAAATTAATAAATAACTCTAAAAATAAAACCTCATTTATAAATAAAAATTGAATAATTTATAAATGGATATATAAGTGTTGTAGTAGATATATAGAAGAATTAAGATGCATGTTGGAGAAAAAAACTAAAGAGCACTTGCTGTTATTAAAAAGGGTTCAGAAAATGAAACAAAATTGCAAAGTAAATAATAATGTTTCAGCATCACATTTTTTATGACCATAATGATTTATATATTTATGGCTTTAACTTCAATTATAATAATGTAAATATATTGGAAATTGAAAAAAATAACAAATGGAAAATAAAAAAAGCTATGCTAATATATAAATACAAACAAGACATAATTAACAGGCAGGCAGCAAACATTAAGATTATGGAATGGTGGAAAGGTTAGCCTAGCCAGAAGTGCTCCTAAGTGGATAAAATTTTTTAAAGTTATTACATCACATATACCTAATTACTGTATTTATAAATATTCATTTATAAGTTTACATATATATAATTGTAAAAATATAAAACCGTTATATATATATACATATGTTAAAATGAAGATTTGCATGGGTTAAATGTATAAAATACATATTTTGCGGGTTCATCCATGTTAAAAACTTTTAATATAAATATACTGACGTTTCGATTTGGTCACACAAGTCATCCACAGAGTTATAAAAGGTAGAAAGATGGTTGTAGAGGCACTACAATCACTGATTTGAAAAAAAAATGTTAAAATTCCACCAATAGCAAAAATGTTAAATTTAGGAATGTTTTTTAAAAAAATCTTTCCAAATAGGAGGAAGTTTGCAAGTATCATCTCACTTATTGATACAATCTGGCCTTTTAAGTATCTCAATGGGTTTTCTAATTTTGCACTGGTAGAGATTATCACATCTGGATATGATCCTGGTACTAGAAAAATCAATTTTATGACCTGAATATATAGTATGGAGTGAGAGTGCTGATGATGATGAGTGTTGTTTAACTGCATTAGCATGCTCATCTCTCCTAACACTGATGCGACGATTACTCATACCTATATAAGAAGCTTTACAATTTTTACATGAGATTTGATAGACACCATGAGATTCAAGAGGGATTGAATCCTTAGGCTTGGTTATTATATTGCTGATCTTTTGATGAGCAGAAAATGCTGTATCTATATTATAGCATTTTAATATACATCCGATACTGTCTGTAGTTCCTTTTACATATGGAACAGAAATCCTAATAGCTGATTTATCATCTTTTTGTTTCCTATTTTGTCTATATTGGGCTTCAAGCCTATATTATAGCATTTTAATATACATCCGATACTGTCTGTAGTTTCTTTTACATATGGAACACAAATCCTAATAACTGATTTATCAGCTATTAGGATTTGTGTTCCATATGTAAAAGGAAGCTAAGCCCAAAATAGACAAAATAGGAAACAAAAAGATGATAAATCAGCTATTGGGATTTGTGTTCCATATGTAAAAGGAACTACAGACAGTATCGGACATATATTAAAATGCTATAATATAGATACAGCATTTTCTGCTCATCAAAAGATCAGCAATATAATAACCAAGCCTAAGGATTCAATCCCTCTTGAATCTCATGGTGTCTATCAAATCTCATGTAAAATTGTAAAGCTTCTTACATAGGTATGAGTAATCATCACATCAGTGTTAGGAGAGATGAGCATGCTAATGCTGTTAAACAACACTCATCATCATCAACACTCTCACTCCATACTATAGATTCAGGTCATAAAATTGATTTTTCTAGTACCAGGATCATATCCAGATGTGATAACCTCTACCAGTGCAAAATTAGAGAAGCCATTGAAATGGTTAAAAGGCCAGATTGTATCAATAAGCAAAATGATACTTGCAAACTTCCTCCTTTTTGGAAAGATTTTTTTAAAAAACATTCCTAAATTTAACATTTTTGCTATTGGTGGAATTTTAATGTTTTATTCAAATCAGTGATTGTAGCGCCTCTACAACCGTCTTTCTACTTTTATAACTCTGTGGATGACTTGTGTGACCAAGTCGAAACATCAGTATATTTATATTAAAAGTTTTTAACACAGATGAATCCACAAAATATGTATTTTATATATATACATATGTATATATATGCAACAGCAACAATTAGATTACATAATGATACTGGGAAAGTCAACATTGAGAAGGGTGTAAGACAGGGTGACTCTATATCTCCAAAACTTTTTACAGCATTACTGCAAGAAGTATTTCATGGATTAATATGGGAAGCTAAATGAATGAAAGTAAATGGAAATTATTTAAGTCATTTAGATTTTGCAGATGAAGTAGTTGTTTTTTCAAATAATGCTTTAGAGCTGCAGGAAATTTTTCAGGAGTTATCAGACGAAAGTAAGAAAGTAAGACTAAAGATAAATGTTAAAAGACTAAAGTAATGTTTAATGAATTTTCTCATAATATGAAAATAAAGATTGATTATGATGAGTTAGAAGAAGTTAACAGTTACAAATACTTTGGTCAGGTTATTAATACAGATGGAAACATAATGGATGAAATTAATCATAGAATTAAACTTTGTTGGAGTACTTTTGGTAGAAATAACTAGATACTAAAAGGAAATATGCTTATGTGTTTGAAAAGGAAAGTTTTTAATAAATGTGTTTTACCAGTTCTTACTTATGGATCTGAGACTGAGACACTTAATAGAAGAGCAATACAGAGACTTCAGATCACTCAAAGAAGTATGGAGAGATACATGTTGGGAGTAACAAGAAGAGATCAAAATGCAATATATGGGTAAGAGAACAAACATGTGTTACTAAACTCATTGAAAAAATAAAAAGACTGGAGTTGGGCTGAACATATTGCTAGAACAGATGATAATAGATGCAAAATTGAAATCTTAAACTGGATACCAAGAGATTGTAAAAGACCCAGAAAGAGACCACATGTGAAAAGGATGGATTAAATAAGAAAGTGTGCAGGGATGATGTGGAGAAGAGAAGATAAAAATCAGAGAAGATGGATTAAACTTCAAGAGACTTTCATCCTGCAGTGTATTGATAATGGTTGATGATGATGATATCACTAACACAAAAATTATATATTGGCAATGTATTTTTATTATTATTATTGTTATAAATAATTAAAAATAAACAATAACACAAAATATATGAAATATGTGGGAGGAAAATTTATATGTATATCTTTTTTATTATTATCACTATTTTTTAATAAAATAGTGAATAAAATAAGTACATTTATTGAAGCATTCATAAACAACAGATAACATATTGGATTTTATTTAGATATAAAAAATCTTTATTTATAGATTATATGTATGAACATACTATGTAACCTAAAATTTAGTAATTATTAAAACAATGTGTAACATCTATTTTACTGTTTGTTAAGCTAAGCTCAAATAGCTGTGAAAATATTTTCTGGGACATGAATTTGATCTCTATCTTCAATTTTCTTCAAAATCTATCTATCTATCTATCTATCTATCTATCTATCTATCTATCTATCTATCTATCTATCTATCTATCTATCTATCTATCTATCTATCTATCTGTCTGTCTGTCTGTCTGTCTGTCTGTCTGTCTGTCTGTCTGTCTGTCTGTCTGTCTGTCTGTCTGTCTGTCTGTCTGTCTGTCTGTCTGTCTGTCTGTCTGTCTATCTATCTATCTATCTATCTATCTATCTATCTATCTATCTATCTATCTATCTATCTATCTATCTATCTATCTATCTATCTATCTATCTATCTATCTATCTATCTATCTATCTATCTATCTATCTATCTATCTATCTATCTATCTATCTATCTATCTATCTATCTATCTATCTATCTATCTATCTATCTATCTATCTATCTATCTATCTATCTATCTATCTATCTATCTATCTATCTATCTATCTATCTATCTATCTATCTATCTATCTATCTATCTATCTATCTATCTATCTATCTATCTATCTATCTATCTATCTATCTATCTATCTATTTACCTACCTACCTACTTATCTACCTACCTACCTATCTACCTATCTATCTATCTATCTATCTATCTATCTATCTATCTATCTATCTATCTATCTATCTATCTATCTATCTATCTATCTATCTATCTATCTATCTATCTATCTATCTATCTATCTATCTATCTATCTATCTATCTATCTATCTATCTATCTATCTATCTATCTATCTATCTATCTATCTATCTATCTATCTATCTATCTATCTATCTATCTATCTATCTATCTATCTATCTATCTATCTATCTATCTATCTATCTATCTATCTATCTATCTATCTATCTATCTATCTATCTATCTATCTATCTATCTATCTATCTAACTATCTATCTATCTATCTATCTAGCTCATAAAGGGTTAAATATAATAGGTAGCACTTTAATTTGTTTAAACTCAATTAAAAATAACCATTATAAACTTTATTATTTTTAAGCCATATAACATCTTAATTATGCAATCTAAAGTATTTAGAAAGTATCTTTGTTAAATATATTTGAATGATAATTATCTAAAAAAATATCAATTAATTGATTTAATAATTGTTAAAGACAGAATTTGATAAGTTAAACTTGGATAAAAATTAGTTTAAAATATACTATGTTTTGAGTTAACTATATTAAATAGAGCTTTGGTTTGCTATTTGATAAAATATTATTTATTAATCAGTGTTAAAATGCATTTAAAGTAGTAGTTACTAAAGTATCAGCTAATTCATATAATATCTATTTAAAATGAGAATTTAATGTGAAGCTGAAGAAACAGCTAGTTTGCAATAGGTTTTATCTTAAATAAATTTCAGCAAGTAAATTTTGTTTTTTGTCTGTATTTTTAAAATACTATTTTTTAAACCTGCAGTAAATTTTATAAGTCCCTTTAATCATTTTCTAGTATACATTCATAATATATGTGCATATGTGTTAAAGAAGGAAGTTTAAAAAGGATTGTTTTAAAGTATTAATTATTTTTAAAAATAATATATTTTAAAAATGGAATTTTAATATGAGAGTAATTTAATGATAGGTAAAAAGCATTTATTTTAGAGTAAAAATATATTTTCTTTAAATTATGTAGATAATTTTTATTAAATAATTAAGATAAAGTTAATAAGATTAATTATTTTTACTGTCTAGACATCATATGTTTAAATGTATTCTTAGATGTATTAATTATTAAAAGGTGAAGGTCAATTTTATTTTATGCAACTAAGTTAATAAAAGATTAAAATTGTTAATTAATTTCAAAAATCCTGCCCCAATACTAATTGTTGATTGATTAATTAATGTAATGTGACAAACTTTGCAATCAAAAGAGCAAGCACACATGCTTGAGAAGAAAAAAAACCTGGAAAAATAAAATTATTCTTACTTCTCAATTAATTCTCCTTTTCTGTTCAATTTAATTAATAATTTTTAAAACTTTTTTAAAATAATTTATTTTACCA
Source organism: Epiperipatus broadwayi (assembly GCA_028023455.1). Taxonomy (NCBI): domain Eukaryota; kingdom Metazoa; phylum Onychophora; class Udeonychophora; order Euonychophora; family Peripatidae; genus Epiperipatus; species Epiperipatus broadwayi. The sequence goes on along the minus strand of JAQFVV010000286.1, from coordinate 430,069 downwards.
GTTAATAATATTGAGCTAGAAACAACTTGGGCCATTTAAATAAGTCTACTATGCCAATACATGTTCACTTGCTCATAAACAACATCTCATTAGAAAATTCAAAAAGCTATATTGTTATGCAGGAAATTCCAGAATGCTCTGAATATGACACTTACTGCAGACTAATAAGCTGGAAAGTTATATGCATGTTGAATTTACCATGACTATTACTTAATTTTGACCTTTTGGCTATAAAACCATTTTATTAACACTTCATCATTTAAAGTTTTAAACTAGTTACATAAACTAATTATCAATATTATAAATATCGTCTTTTATATTTGACCAAATGTTTTACTTCAGAAGAAAAGTATTTTATGCAAACAATTTAATAACTAAAATAGAGTTATTATTATTATAACAGGAACTATTTTGGAACATTGTTATATCTTTAATTAACAAAATGAATACAATAATGAGTTCTTTTAATGGTATCACTAATTTAAAAGACAAAATAAAATAGTCATTTTAAATTGCTTTTATTTAATTATGATAAAAGATGTTATATAGAATGATTTTTTTTGATAAGTGGAAAAACCATTATATATCAGTATTACTTACAATTCAAATAAGAGGATATCTTAGCATTATTATAATTCATTCCTTCGTAATTCGTCTATTCATTTATTAAAAGTATATTTTATTGCTGTACAAAAGATAAAAATGATTTAAATTTGTTGCATGTCTTAATATTGCCAAACTATTACCTCAATTTCATTATGGAACTATTTGTTACCTGTTTATTATTAAACTTGCCATATTTGCTCTTGGATCATTTCCGTTTAAAATTAAAATTGCAGACAATGTTTTTTAAAAAAGACACCCCTGCTTTCAAATGTTTGCTTGTTCATTTGTTTTCTCTTCATTAATAAAACTGTGCTATATATTTTTGTGAAATGGGACAACAAAAGGACTTCTCAATTAAAAAGGGTTATTTTCATTTTAAATAATAAAAGAAAGTGTAACATATTTATTGTTTTATGAAATTGGTATATGTTTATTATTATTGTATTATAGTTATATTAATTATGCTTATTTAATTATTATTTTATATGCAATATATTATAAGGTATATTTATAATAATATATATGTCACCAAAAGACTTGCTAAGAAAACATATTCAGGTAAAAGGTTGGTAAGTTATAAATTATTAAATGTTTTTGGAATTTATATCCCAATATAATAAAAATGTATTACTGTGCACAGAGTAAAACAGATTTTCTATATTTGATAAGTGTATGAAATGAATAATTTGGAAGTCTGGGTGTGTGCTGAGATAACTTTTAAAATTCTTAATATTTGATATTGCTTTGCAAGTATAGTGCATTGATTTGCATATATTTTTAGACCAAATATATATGTTATTGTGCATACGAATAGGTGTGCAAGTTATCTTTTCTATTTATTATTAATAAATTCATGCCTTGTTGATTTATTAATTGACATGCTGCTTGGAGACAGGTATCACTTTTGGCATTTAGTTGAATAGTTGCTGTTATATTAGGTAAGCCCCTTCTATGAGAGAGAAAGAGAGAGAGAGAGAGAGGGGGGGGGGGGGGGGGGGGGGGGGGGGGGGGGGGGGGGGGGGGGGGGGGGGGGGGGGGGGGGGGGGGGGGGGGGGGGGGGGGGGGGGGGGGGGGGGGGGGGGGGGGGGGGAGGGGGAGGGGGGGGGGGGGGGGGGGGGGGGGGGGGGGGGGGGGGGGGGGGGGGGGGGGGGGGGGGGGGGGGGGGGGGGGGGGGGGGGGGGGGGGGGGGGGGGGGGGGGGGGGGGGGGGGGGGGGGGGGGGGGGGGGGGGGGGGGAGAGAGAGAGAGAGAGAGAGAGAGAGAGAGAGAGAGAGAGAGAGAGAGAGAGAGAGAGGGGGGGGGGGGGGGGGGGGGGGGGGGGGGGGGGGGGGGGGGGGGGGGGGGGGGGGGGGGGGGGGAGAGAGAGAGAGAGAGAGAGAGAGAGAGAGAGAGAGAGAGAGAGAGAGAGAGAGAGAGAGAGAGAGAGAGAGAGAGAGGCTTATTTGCATTGGCAGTGCCAGGTTGAGTTACCAGGTGACCATTTATCTATTTATCACCATTCATTTTGCTTTTAGTAGTGTGTATTTTATTATATGATAACATTTAATACACATCCATGTATGCAATTGCTCTGCAAGCACTACTATAATTTAATTTTAGAGATGTTAGTTTATTGTTAGTACTGAGTTTTTTATTTTGCCCCTTATATACATTAGTAAATTTAATGCCTATATAGATATTTTTACGTAATATCTAGCTATCCTTGCAATGTCATTAGAGTTATATGTCCACATTGATTTTTAAATGTCACTGGTATTGTAGTTTTAATATCATCTTAAATGGTCTGTGTATAGGCATATATATATATATATATATATATATATATATATATATATATATATATATATATATCATCTTAAATGGTCTGTGTATAGGCATATATATATATATATCTGATATTCTGTGGACGTAATTGCTAGATGGTTAGTATCTTAAATAAATGTTTGAGAACTTCTTAAATAATGTAAATTATAATTATAATTTTACCTAAATTTACTCAAAAAGAAAATATGTTTTACTTGTTTATATCAGTGGTATTTTGTAATATTTACGTATCTGCCTTTTGTATATTTTATTATATTAAAATATTATATTGTAAATAAATATTTTATTATTCATTATACATGTTTATGTTTTCATTCCCATCATCACATCTGTTATCCAAAAGATTCAATTTAAATTGAGTGTTATTAATATTATTGGATCTGAGAGTACATCTTAAGTCATATTGAACTTGCTTGTTCAATTTATTTATTATTTATTTAGCACCTGAATTTTTTTAAAATGAATATTTTGTTGATTTCTCTTTACTTCAAATGTGCTTAATAATGTAGTGAGTAGTGTAAAAGTACACTTTCTACCTGCTGCATTATTTTATTTTTCATTACTTAGTATAAGAGTCATAGATGTAGATATTAAAATAAGATGTGTCTATAGATTGTATAAAATTAAATTTATTATTTTTTGTTATATAAATAGATATCTGTAAAGATTGTCCATTTTTAGTTCCCCCAAAATATATTTTATTCCATAAAGAAGTTTTTTTAAAGGCTCAAAATAAGAACAACTAAAACTCAGTTAATAAATGGAAATAATCATGTGTACATGAGATTTGTAGAATGTGAAAAACAAATAGATATAATTTTATAATATTTTTATTAAGTGAAATGATTAACTTATTATTTATTATATATACCCATATACACATAGTAATTATGTAAAAGGCTTTATTTTTTTGTGATATACGATACTGTCAAATATAAGATGCAAGAATAAATTAGTATTAAAGTGGTAGAACACAATATCAAATTACTATCAAGGATCAATAACTATTATTTATTTGTTGTGCCCTATTTCTTTGGTCCGCAAATTGCTATTTGCAGAGAACATTAACGCACTCGCACCTACACACACACACACACACACACCCACACACACATATATATATATATATATATGTATACTGTATTCCAGTTATGAATAGTTACGAATGCTTATTATGATAAATAATAAAAGAATGTATAAATAAAAATATAATATGCCAAGTATTTATCAAATATTAATCATATAAAAACAAACAAACACGCTAAAATACAAGGTGTTTTTATTCATTACATACAACAAAAATAATTTATAAACACAATACATATTTAAATTGTTTAGATAATTTGTATGCAAAAGAATATATTTTTACACGAAAAATTTTGAAATTTCTAATTTCACTTATTTTGCATAATAATTTATATGTAAATTCAGTTCAATAATTTTATTAAAAAAGATTATGTTTGAAGATAATATTGTATATTATTCCCAAGTTTATCAAATGAAAAATTTAAAAGTTAGCTATGAATTTTTAATAAATAGCTTTTAATGAATATTTATCTTTTTATATATATAAAACACACATATAGACACATATTCAGTAAGAATGAAGAATCTAAGAAAATAATTAAAATAGTCAATTGAGTGAAAAAACGGACTTTCTTTTTATATGCGGTCTTAAGAGCTTCAGCTACTGCTCTCGAATTAGGAATAGCCCTTTTTCAGGGACAATGAGCTATGTGAGAGAAACTATATAATTCTATATTGAATAATCTTTTCTTTAAAAGCATTAGAATCTAAACCATCCCACATGAAAGAAAATCCTGATTTTTTTTAAAAACATAGTCAAAAATAGAGAAAAAGAGTTTAAAACCAAGCTTTCATTTTGAAACACTATTCAGGAGACCAAAAAATCTTTTCAAGAATCTCATTTATTCATTAATATTGTCAAAGAATATATTATACATGGGAAATTCAGCTAAAAGCAATTTTTATTTTTATTTACCAAAAAAAAAAAAAACAACAACAACAACAAAAAAAAAAACAGGTTAAATTATTAAATTTATTTAAAAAAATGATAATTTTAATATTAATTGCACTTTGGTATAAATATCTCATATAACACTAATGCATTTATAATCAGTTATAGAAATATTACTATTGATCTTCACCTATGAATATAATTTGGATGAGCTTGTTAAAGAGAAATTAAAATGGAAGAGAACTGAAGGTCATATATTTTAATGTTTATGTCTTAGTTGAGAATATAATAATATTTAGCCTAATATATGATAGTAATAATCAATAATGTATTTATCTAAAATAAACAGAATCAAAGTTTATGCAAATGTAGAAAGTTTGATATATATAGTTCAAAATGTAGTCAATAAAACTAACTGATGTTGGAAAAGTTTTCGTTCCTCTATTAATTAATAAAAAGCTTGTCTCAGAGACAGATCATATCCTTCTCCCAGCAGTTACTATAATATTTAATAAAGCATGGTTATAATAACATTTAACATAAAGAAATAATTCAATTATATCAATATTAGCCAATCACTCAATTATGAAAAACAAATATGTAAAAATAAATTGTGATTAAAAAGTAAGAAGAAATAAAACATGGATTTAAAAAAAGAGGATCACTTTATTTCCTTTTTAAACACCTGAATATAATTCTTAATAGTTAATACCTAAGTTTTTCCTGCAACAATTTTGTATAACTTTATACAAAAGAATAAAAGTAACCAAGAAAGTATTGTTGACCTCACAACCACAATACTTGTTAAATCTGTATTTATGTATTCTAATACTTGTATTTCCTAATAATTTCCCATAACCAATAAAAGATATTTGAAAATATTTTAAAAATAAAATTAAAAAATATATGGATATATGTATTTATGTATGCCTGTGTATGTACAAGTGTTTGTTTATTATGCTAATTATATTATTTTATACATTTTATATACTATATCAAGTATGACCAACAGTTTTACCCAAACACCACATTAAATATATATATATGATAATCAAACAAGTTACAAATTTTGTAAGTTGTCTTTAAGCTTGCATTTTATGATCACTAGATGGAGCTTACCAATCAGCTCCAAACAAGCTTTGTTTACATAAATGCAGAAAGAGTGCAGAAAGAGATAGAATTCAAAATCTCTATCATTGTTACCCACCTCCAGATCAGCTGGTTCGAACTAATTGGCTCACATCACTATATATATATATACTATTTAAATTATCACTTTTCAGCAACATTCTATGTAAATAAATGTTCACAGAGGAAATTGCTGAAATATCTTAACGTTGTGAAAGATGATTGGGATGATTTCTATCTATTTTTCTGTTAGTGTTATACATTATAATATATTCTCATATATATATATACAACTTAGAGAATATTAAAATAAAATAAAAAGTAAAATAAGTAAAACAATTACAAAATGATTTATTTTGTTAAATAAGATGTTATTCTTGAACGTATTTATAGTCATACATAAATTAATTAAAAAACAAAAAACAAAAATGAAAAATTAGAATTGTTGAAATGGTTTGTATTGGTTATTATTATTTTTATTTTGGGCTCAAATTTATAATAGCAATTTTTAATTTAATACTTTCTAAATGTAAAGAATTTAATCTGATTATTGTGGGCTTTTTAATTAGATTCATAAAGAAAAAAAAAGGTTTCTCTTTAAATATAACTGAAAATTATTAAAGAATTAAGAGCCATTTTTTTTACATTTATGTATTTTTCATTATTTAAATAAATTTGTACATATTGATAAAACTTCTTGTCCTTCATAATATTTCTCATGTAATGATTTATTACATTGTAAACATTATTTTTAGTTGGCATATCACTGTGAAAGTCATCTATTCACACTGAAAATGGATTTTAGATAGTTGAGAAAATTTTATCAATTGCTTTCAAAAGCAATTGAATCGATGTTACAAATAAGTGATTAGTAAAAAAATATTTATATTAAATTGTTCAACTTTATCTTCTGAAAAAACTAAATATACAATGTATAATATTAACAAAAAGAGATTAAATTTGCATTCTATCAGATTTGCAAAAAAAAAAAAAAAATAGAAACTTTTTTTTTTACCAAATTGTAAGTAAATAAATTTTCCCATATAAAACTTTTATTAAATTCTTTGAAAACCCTAAGCTTTAAATAAATTTAATAATATGTATAACTTCTTTAACGAGCATTATAAGCACATAATTATTGATATTAAAATGAATTAATAAATTTAGAACAAACGCTAAATCACAAATTCAATTTGATTCTAATAATTCAATTCTCATTTTGCTTAAGAACTAAAAATACTTTGATCTTCACATATTTTAAAACTTTTTCTAAGCTCAACCAATAGATTTGATTATGAAGAGAACATTTATATAATAAAAAAAACAGTTTTTAAGGGGGAATGTAATATATTATCTTTGCCTAATATTTTTACTATAGTATACTGTTATTTTTAATACAACATATGTTTGGCATTCTACCATGAAAGAAGACTGTTGAGAGAAAAGTATATTTTATAAAATATAATAATATATAAAAATGTGTAGATTTTTTTAAATTTAATAAACAGGATTTCTTATTGTATTGTAACTACTCTAAAAGGCAATAATAATAATGGAAAATGTACATGTAGATTTTTTTTAAGATAAGAAAAAAAGGTACACCTGGGTCTCTTTTTGTGTGGATTTTTTTAATGCGATTTTGAAGTTATGTGATTCATGTTTCTTCCTAATATCTTTTTATGTGATTTCTTTTATGTGATAAAGAAGTTCATATTTCACTTAAAATTGGAATTTTCTTATTTTATATAAATGCATTAAATTTTAATACTTTAAATGCCTGTTGGAAAAAAGTTTGGCAATAAATTTAAATATTGCAGAAGATTTAGAAAAAGATAATGAAACAGAAGTGGAACCTGTTCATTTCACAGCAAAAATTATTCAAGAAAGTCTTCAACTTTCTAATCAATTGGAAAATCATTTTCTTGTTAATGACATGAAATTATGAAGTAAATTCCAATGGGAGTTAAATAGTTGTCTGTCCGTGTTATGTATGTGTATGTTTATATTTTCTTTTATACACATATTCACATGGAGAAACTTTTATATATTTAAGAACTTTTAATTTCTACTTAAAAAGAATGTATCTTTAAAAGTTTTTAAATATTTTTACTTATAACATTTTTCTGTCTAAAAGTTTCTCCATGTATATATGTATATAAAAGAAAATTTAACTTTTAGTCATTATTAACACACTCGTAGAAGCATGTTATATATAGTTGCACTCATGGAAGTGCATTCTCTAACAGATATACATAGCAGTCTGGATATCACAAGCTTCATAAACAGTTAGTAAAATCATCATCATCAAGTTTAGTTACTGATTACATTGTCATCAGAAAACCATTAACACAGCATGAGACTGAAGTTGGTACTAATTGTATTTTCTCTTGTGACAAATAATGATGTCTTACTAGTTTACAATTGAACCACATATTGTCAAATAGTGACAATGATTAAAATATGTATGAAAAAATGTAAAATAAATTACACATAAAGCCATATTATTTTGAATAAAATTAAATAGTTAATAAAAAAAGTTTATCTTGAATCAATTTTTTTCAAACATTTGAAAATTTTTATTAGTCATAATTTATTCCCTTTTTTAATGCTAATTTTAAAGTATTTTTATGTTGTTGCTTTGGTTTTATGCAACTTTTGAAAATTAGGGAACATATCCCACATTTTTCAAGATAAGTTAAGTCTATTTTTGTGTGATTTTTTAATGCAAGTTTTCTGTGGAACCTATCTACCACATAAAAAGAGACAGAGGTGTAATTAATTGTAATTAGAGAGGAACCGAGGCATTATATTTCTATTCTCTCTAATTAAACATGGAAAATTGAAATGTTGATTACCAATATAAACTTAATAAATGGAAAAGGAAAAAGAAAGTGATTGTAAATATATAATTAAACCTTACTTAAATTTTGTAAAATGTTCATTCATTTTGTTTGTTGAAATTATGTTATTCCACAAACAAAAATGAATGTTATATTAAAGATAACATAATACTATGTATTGTATATAGGTTATGATTAATATTGTAAATTATTTATGATAAAAATAAGCTTTGTAGGAGAATTAAATTTCTAAAGTGATACATAAAACTGTGAATAACTACTTCTGCAATGGAATCAGACTAATGGTATAAAAAGATAACCACAAGAACTTAGATTTGTTCCTTCTTTGCTTCATTAATATTGTTTGTGATTTCTGCAAATTAGAGTGATGTATTCTTCATTGAGTGGGATATTACAGAGAAATATCCAGGAAGCTGTAGAAAAATGTTTAGCTGCATGTTTGTTTTTACCTGTGGGTATAATTTAAATCAGATGCACTACTAAACAGATATGGTGCTAATGCCTTCTATCTTGCCTAAATTTGAAAGGCAGCTATGATCCAAAATGCAATGCCTACATAAAACCAGGAATCTAACAAACTAATAAGAAATACAAAACTTCAAGTGGACATAATAGATCTTATAATTTTCCAAAATAAAAAACCCATAGTCATGACAAGCACCCATTTTACCAATCATTAAATCCAAAGAAATCATAGTAAAGATTAATGAGAGCTCTATACTTAAATTGAATGTTTATCTCAACAAGTAATATAAACTTTGAATGAACTGAAAAATCAGATGAATAAAACTTTACTATTACTAATAGAATACTGAATTAAATTTGTAATTGAGAACATATGTTCTATCTATGTGTTAATATTTAATAATCTTCGTAAAGTAGCAATAAATAATTTTGGATTTATAGTGTATACTTACTTTTTTATTAAATCTATGTGGTAATTTAGATTTAGAAATCTTCGTTATTTGATTCCTCAATGTATAAATGCTAATACACATATTTAATTTACTAAATCTCCATAAATAGAAATCTCATAACAAAAAATACTATAATTAGAAAGACGAATAAAGAATTCTGTCTTTATTAATTAACATTGTGACAGTGTGTTTAGAAGATCAATTCATTGAATTCTAGCACTTGAAAAAAATAAATTAAACCTGTCACAAGTTATAGTTTCTCTTTGAAATTTGTCTTGGGATTTGATTAACTAGGAAATATAATGACATTTCTTTTAATATTTATATAGTAAATTAGAAAGCAATGGAGAAATTTGGTGTTATCACAAACTTTAAACTGTTTTACAATGTATAGGGTAAATAGTTTAAAACTCCATTTAGTAACCTGAATGTATATAAATAAAAAAGAATAACTGATGAAAAAGCTATGATCCAGAACAATGATGTTCCAATGGGGACTTCAAGTGGATAAAACAACATCTTGGTATTGGTAGGAAACCTATTTCTGAAATGAAAAAAACATGGAACTATCACTAAAAAGAGAGATGACATCATGAAAGGTGAAGAAGAGTTCTAACAATAATTTTACAACAATAAAGGACAAGAAAAAGTACCTCCTGCAATCACTGTATCTCCCAAACTGCCTAGGATTTTAAATGAAGAAATGAGACATGAAATTAAATTTATAAACAGGGAAAAGCTCTGCGAAATGATGGAATTCTAATCAATATCTTAAAATAAAGTTATACATAAAAGTCTGAATGATAAATATTTACCAGATGATTGGAAGAATGCAGTATTAACATAAATATTTTAAAAAAGTGATAAAGAAGATATTAAAAATTACAAAACTATCAGTTTTTTTTATCAGTTCTATACAAAATTTTTACTAAGTCATTACAAATCATCTACAGTGACTTTTGGCTTTTAACCAATCAAAAGAACAAGCTGAATTTAAAAATGATTTTCCAAGTATTGACAAAATTTATATAAAAATCCAATGAATATAAGTTGTCATTATGTTTTGGATCTGTATACTATGAAAAAGTATTTGATTCTATAAAAACTTCTTGAGTAATTAGAGCATTGGATCATCAAAGTATAGACACATGGTATTCTCATATTCTAAAGAATATTTATAAAAAAAGAACAGCAACAATTGGATTATGTAATGATACTAAAATGATTATCATTAAAAAGAGTATATGATAGAATTGACTCCATATCTCCAAAATCTTTTACAGCACTTTTGCAAGAAGTATTTTGTAAATTAAAATGAAAAGCTAAAGAAGTAATAACAAATATAGATTATTAAGTCATTTAGATTTTGCAGATGATATCATTGTTTTTGCATATAATACTTTAGAATTCCAGGAAATGTAAAAGTTATCAGATCACACTAAGAAAGTAGAATTAAAGGTAAATCTTAAAACAACTAAAGTGATGTTTCCTGGATTTTATACAAAAAAAATAAAGATTTATAATAATGAGTGTTAACAACAACCAATACTTTGGTCAGAATATTACTACATATAAAAACATAATGAATGAAATTAATCTTGTTTGGAGTGCTTTGGTAGAAATGACTTAATATTAAAAAGAAATATGCCTATGTTTTTAAAAAGGAAGGCTTTTAGTAATTGTTTTATCAGTTCTTACTTATGGATCTGAGACTTGAACACTTAACAGAAGAGTAATACTGAGATTTCAGACTACTCAATGAAGTATGGAGTGATGCATGTTAGAAGTAACAAAAGAAATCACAAATGAAATACATAGGTGAGAGAATAGACAGTGTTACTGATATCATTGACAGAACTAAGAGAGTGAAGTGGAGATGGATTGGACATATTTCTAGAAGAGATGATAATAGATGGACAGTGAAAAATCTTATACTGGTTCCCAAGAAATTGTAATAGACTAGAAAGATCCACATGTGAGATGAATAAATGAAATAAGGAAATGTGCTGGGTGATGTGGAGAAGACAGGATAGAAATAAGAGAAAATGGATTAAACTTGGAGAGACTGCCATTGTGCAGTGGAATAATAATGGTCAAAAATGATAATGTTTTATTTCAATACAAATAGAAAGTAATTTGTTTGGTATGGCTTGGCATCATGTATCAGTTTGTTACATTTAATACACAGTCATTTATGTTTCCACATGTTATACAACCAATAATAAATAAATAAATAAATAATATTTCTGTATATAATATAAAAATAATATAAATAACAATTCGTGTCAATTGTTATTTATATTATTTTTACAACCAATAATATTGTTTTATGATGTATACACAACTACATGTAAATGAAATGATAATAGATTGTATTAAATTACTAAAATAAGTTTCTAACCCAATAAACATCACATGATCACTATTAGCTTCTACTAAATTAATTAACATTCTTGAAACATGCACAGCATATTACATTTAAATAATGAAATCATCCTACACATTGTCACAGATATTACCATGGCATTTGATAAATTATGTATGAAAATCATAATAGAGTGAATATATCTCCATTACAGCCAAATAATGTTAACTCAAGACTCAGATCAATCATATGATACCTGCATAAATACGAATTGTCAATTTTAATATTTTTTTCTGAAATAAGCTCATATTGCAGAGTTATGCTTGCTATACATGTTGCAAAAATACCATACATGATGAAGCACTATAATCACAAAACTACTAAAACAAATATATTTCTCATAGCTCTCTCTTTGCTGTGGGTTAACTTCTTATCAATATCATAATTATAAAACTTTAAACATAGAAATATAATAATATAAAAAATATTTTCTTCTAAAACAATACATATAAAAACAATTTTATGGTTAACCTAATAAATAATCATAATACGCTATATAATATGATAACAATTCTCCAACATTTAATTTACATATTTGCTTCCAATGCATAAGCTTGTGGTTAAGACCTGTAGAGGTCCCTACCTTCGCATTTTCAACCTCACACGGTTTAATAAATATTACTTACACTTATGAGTAAAGCCTGTGCTAAATTTTTAACAACGAATACAACTACAAATAGTTTTAAAATGTTATCTTTAAATCATTTGGAATGACTTTTTAAATCTTATATATATATCAAATGAATATAGGCAATAGAGAAATAGATATACATTAAGTATTTATGCTATCCTATATTTATAAATTCCCTTGCATCATTAACACACTTAAAAACTTTCACATATTATTAAATAATTTTATTTTTAAATTTAATTTTATTATTAAAGTTTTCTTTTTATTTAAAATTCCGATGTTCTTACAAAATAGTTTTTATTCTTCTAAATTAAAAATTTTGTTGAATGAAAGATCTTGATTTATGTTTAAACATTACTAAAACTTTTAATTAGTTTGAGAGCAAGTGCCTCGCTAACTATTGGCACATGATTACTTGTTATTGATAGCACAATTAACATTTTTTCTTTAAAATAAATCATTGTATTAAATACTCCGATTTTGAATTTGATTTATAAAAATAACTTTAAAATCCAATTTAAAATAAATCTATTCTTTATTCTCAACTACAATAAAATCTTTTAATTTTTATATAAATAAATAAATTGCAAATAAAGACAGACGTTGAGTATATATATATTGTATCCTGCCAATAGGATAACGACCCCTAGACGACTGATAGGTCCTTAAATTCGGTTATACTGTTAGCTTCTCTAGGTACATTTTGATTTACTTATTTATTTCTCAGTTATGTTTGATTAGTCATTAGCAATTATGAGATCCACTTATCCCATTAATAGGATTACATACCCTTTAACATTAAACAAATATCGAAGTATTTGTTCAATGGCATTAAGTACCTAAATATTCTCACGACTAACAATAATACTTAAATAAATATAATAAGATATCTATAATTATTAAGTTTAAGTTAACCTAATTAATAAGTTAGATTATCATTTTTTTGTATATTGATTTTTTATTATTATTACTTTATAAGATTATAATTAAGAATAACCATAATAACAATATTATACTAAGAAGATCTCAGGATTATCATTGATTTTTAATTAGCGATTTATTCCACCTATAAGATATCAAGAGCGATTTTATTTAATTCTATAGGTGATTTCTTAAGGAAGAAAAACTTATAATCTTAATCTAGAATTAAAATTATACTACTATTTTATATTTATGTTCTCGGCTACTTGATTATAAATAACTATTGTTATCTAAATTGTAATCTTAATTTATAACTTTAAATAATAACTAATTCATACTCAGATTTTTTGTAGATAAACATACTTTAATAAATTTATAATATATTTTATCAATGACTTATGTGATCAAGGCACTTTGCAATAATTTAAGATTTCATTTAAGAAATATTTTTCCCAGATAATTTTAATACACTATAACATCACATGATCACCGTTTCTTATGCTTACTTATAACTGTTATTAAAACAGGCAAAACTCACTATACGTATTGCATCATACGTATTGCATCCATTGATTACTCTAGCTTGCTGTGAGTGGCAATACATATAGTGAGTTTTGCCTGTTTTTATACAATACCTTGTACTGAATTAATTTCTCCAAATCTCAAACTGTATGTTTTAGTTAATGTGTATATTACAATTCATACACTCTGATGATGATGTAGTGATGATGATCCCAACAAAAGAAATGCAACTCTAGATACTTAGTTTAATTTTTCAACATCAACTTTAATAACATCTTATTTACAAATTTTCAATAATTAATTTTAGCTAATAAATGAATTGACATAAAACAATATAAAAAGTATATAACAGTATAATACAATAATATATGTAAACAATTAAACATTTATATTTTCTCAAATTACTATCACAAGCATTTAAAATCAATTACTCCTTTCTCATACGATATGGTATGGTATTACTGTCATATTAAAATTGATTTCTTACACAACAAAAACATGTATATTTGTTAAATAATCAAACCTTTTTAAACATTAATAGATTTTCTTTATACTCATTACCCCTTATAATTTACTTTAAGATTATAAAAAGATTTAAAATATGGATTATTGTTTTATTTCCTAGCTAAAATAATCTCATTATAATATTATGAAATATTACATATTTAACTGTGCTTATCTTTTATGATATTCACCATTTCATCTCTCTCTTTACTTTGCACTAAGAAGATATTAATACAATAATTAAGAAACCATTAATTTGTTTTATAATCTGACATTCAATTCTACTCTGATTTTATTATCAAACACTATAAAAAGATACAAGTGAAACTTTTATCCTGTACACTATTCTCATCTTTTCCTGATTTAATTTCCATTTACATTTTACGATATTAAGCTAAATGTTGATAGACCACTCTTTGGTGCATTCTAAAATAAAATCCTTATCTTCCTTTTATCTAATAACTCAGGTATGAACCTCCTATTTGCAAGCTGTACCTGTTTATCTATGTCTTATCAATACTAGCCTATAAAATTATTAAATAAAATTAGCTATAACTCTATTACAATTATATTGAAGTATTATTTGTTAAACATAAAATCAAACTTTAAATATCATTATTTATCATTGCAGTATTATATTCTGACACAGGCATATCCCCTCTTTTTTTTAATACATAGATGTAACTACTTTTAGGGATATATTTCACTAGCTTATTGTTTATATACCTTTATATTAATTATCTAACAATATTTAATAAAATAAAAACTTTAAACAACTAATTGTATAGATAAACAAATCAAATTAATTATTAATTTATTTATCTATAGACTTATCCCCCCATATTGATAACGATTATCTTAAAGTCTAAGTTTAACTATATATACAAACATTATGATAAAAGTTTTTTTTTTTTTAAAATACAAGTTCGCTATTAAAAAAAAAATTTAATTTTTATTGGTATTCCAATCGTTCCCAAACACATCAAATTCATTACACATCTGCATTTCTCTCAATTTTGCTCTTTTTGTTCTCATAAGGAAATTATAAATTTATCCAATTCCAATGTCAACAGATTATTAACAATTCTTTGGGGTTATTTTCGTGACAATCAAAGATTGTTTTGAACTTGCATATTGTATTTACTACTTGCATTTATTATGATATCCATTTTCACCAGTCCACTAATAGGCTTTCGTCTTCTCATCATTTTTTGCATACTCTTTATCAAGATTATCATTTAAGGTAGAGCATTTCCCACCTTCTTTTTAACTATAGACAGACATGGCCTTCAGTATACATTTTATATTTTCAACAAGCTAATGTTGGTTTATTCTATTAATTTATCAATTCTTTATACTTCTTTACATATTTATTCTCTTCAGTGATTATTTGATTTCTTACACTTATCTTTTTTTTTTCATTTACAATTTTGGTAAATAAGACTTTCATTTTCTGAGTAGATTGTTCTGATTCATTGCAAGTATAAATACAATCCTCATTTAAAATTTTACTTTTTATTTGCCTTGTATTACATCCATACATCATTCAAACTTTTTATCCTTCTTTTACTATATATGTAACTCATCATAATATTTTATTATAAATGAAAGTAATATTAAAACCAATAACAATCTATTTATATCTTTTACATTATTAAAATTTTCATTCAAGCAAATGTTTATATGTTCTCTGATAATACTAGGTCCATTTTTCTGTATACAAATCTTTCCATTATTACTCATTACTACTTTAGGTTTAATTATCTTTAAAAATATATATTTAACTCTGTTAGAAATAATATTCTTTTTACTCATCCATTGATTCCAACATAATTTTGTCCAATGATTATGATAACCATGATTCATAAATATTTCATTTTGCATAATAATTAAATTATGTATTAACGTAATAGTCACATTGTTTTCCTTAAGTTCAGGTCTTACTTGACAACACTTTGGTACAAATGTACACATTGTTCCTTTCATTATTTCGGTGGTTTTTTCCAATATAATGACTCCAAGATATTTTGGTAAATGTATTAATTGTTGAGTTAACCAGCAGAGATTTACTTTGTTTTACTCTTTCATGACAACAAAAAAACCTTATAATATCAAGTTTGAAATCCTTAAGTGGATTATAATTAATTACTTGTTTTTAAAATAATTTAAGGTTTAAAAAATTTTAAGCCAATTTTTAGAGGCAAACCAAGTTGCTTGCTTTCCCAATCTGTAATCTTTTTTCTTTCTCTATATATTTTCCTCCCATTTTTTTCTCATTAAAACATTGTCTGCATTTTGTTAATTTATTCAAATTGCACTTTTCCATTAGTTAATTCTTTTACTTGCTAGTTGTATGTAATTTGACTATTTTTAAAAACATATATTATCTGTTTTAAAATATTTCTAAAAAAAAAAACCTTTCATGATGTGAATAAAAATATCACTTACTTTAAATCAATTTGGGTCATTTTGATTTTATTCTTTTTTTTTCCAGACTAAATGCAGATTTATTTTTGATGAACATTTAATCACAAAATTCATAAAATAAATAGTAATTATTTATTTTGGAACATAAATTAAGATTTCACTGAAATTAGTCACTACATTCTAGTATTACATGTGCCCAGACTCGATTCCTATCTCTATCATGCATATTTTTATTTATAAGATCATATTTGAATTTCCTTATCATATTAAATATCTTTAAACAATTAATTATTAAAAGATATTATTAAATCATTCTTTAGTATTTTGTCTTGTATAGATATATATTTTAAATAAATACTTTAACAAGATTCAGTCTTTATACTACTTTAAACTAAGTAAACTCCAGTTCAAACTCTATGTAACTAAAATGACTGTTATTTTTTACAGTTTAAACAAACAAATATTTTTGTCTTAATAAAATTTAAAATTATACATCTTAAAATTTATTCCCAATTTATTTTATGATAGAATGTGTCAATAAAAAGTACACAATATTTATATATATATATATATATATATATATATATATATATATATATATATATATATATATATATATATATATATATATATATATATATATATATATATATATATATATATATATATATATATGGTTCCTTCTCTTAAATTTCAAGAAAATGAGCACATTAATAATTAAGAATCCACTGATAATGGTTTCATAGTTTTTTCTTGGTAAAGAAAACAATATTATTGAAATGTTTTATTAATTGGTTTATGTTTGAAATATGACACTATAATATCAATCACAAGATTAGAAATATTATTAAAATACAAAGTTATAATATAAAGACAGCTGGTAAATTGATTAAGCAAAAAAGAAGATAATCATAGAGAGTTTATAGATTATTTATATATTCAGACAATTTTATATATAAATAGACATTTTCTAAATTAAATGCTCTTAAACTCTATGTCTATGATATTTATAGCTTTATCTATAACTTAATCCTGTTTACTCTCTCTATTTTAAACATGCTTAACCAAATATAAATTTTGTGCTAAAGCATATTTTTTATCATTATAATAAGGATTACTTTTATAACAATTTTTACATTTGCAAGTTATTATTTATTTTATACTGATTAAAAGTAGAATAAAGTAAGCATTTTTGTATTTGTACAAGCTAGATAACATAACTTGTAAAATACAGTTATGGTCTTTTTTCTCTTTTATTTATTGTTTACTATTTCTTTTTTTAAAAATATTAATAAACACCATAAATTATTGCATTAAGGTCTTCAATAAGAACAATGTGAAAAAGCATGGGGTTACAATATATATATATATATATATATTATATATATATATATATATATATATATATATATATATATATAATATACAAATCAATATATATATATATCAAAATACAGTACAATTTATATAAATTATAATCTTTTAGAAGTACTTTCGACTATACACTTTGTAGTCTTTATCAACTATATAACGTATTCAACATTATATAGTTGATAAAGACTACAAAGTGTATAGTCAAAAGTACTTCTAAAAGATTATAATTTATATAAATTGTACTGTATTTTGATATATATATTGATTTGTATATTACATATATTGTGAAACGAATACAGATATCAAACTTTATTTATTATATATATATATATATATATATGCTTTTATATATATATATATAAACAAAAAAAGACTTATAAATCCAATAAATAATATTATATTTCAACCAGAGGACTGGTTTTTTTTTTCTTTCTGATGAAAACCAGTCCTCTGGTTGAAATATAATATTATTTATTGGATTTATAGGTCTTTTTTTGTTTTTATATGTATTTTCTTTGGTTAGTTTGTTATATATTAATATTTTGATATATATATATATATATATATATATATATATATATATAAACTTTAACTATAGCTCACTGTATATGTAAACAAAGGAAGTACATCACCTTCCCTAGTCTTTGACTTAAAAGCATTCTAGATGTTGAACAATGGATTAAAGATAGAATGAATACTTTATTTACATGTATATTGAACTATGGTTAATTTAAAGTTTACATATTAAATTTTGTTTACTTATTACAATCAAGGTATTGAAAGTGAGATGTTGTCTCCAGCTTTGTATAATTAATTATGAGTTTAATAACTCTTAAGTAGCATATTTCATCTGGAAGATAAATTAATTTCACTTTGAAATATCTAGAATTTTGACAAAGGTATCGTTATAAACATCAGGACTACCAAGAATAGGTGGATTCATTAGATTCATTCTACTCTTGATCCTTTGATCAACATTTAGAGTGCTTTTAAGTTGTAGTCTGTGGGAGGGTGATTTATTCCCTTTGTTAACTAAACTAGCTTCATCATTTAACACTTTAGTCTTAGATATATTTTGACAGCCTTTAGCAGCTGATTGGATTAATTTATAAAATTTATCTTTATCCTTTGTATATTTTTACAAATTTAAAATTATTTTTTAAAAATATAACAAATAAAATTTTAAGTTTAAAGATATAGGAAAAAATATTAAACTAAAATACTAATAAAAACTAAAATACCTAATGCAAACAACATCTTTTTTTATTGAATGATTATCACCTAATTATTTGAAATATTAAGTAAAAAATTATTTTAATTCAGTTTTTAAAAACCCAAAGAATTTATTATTTGTATTATTTAAAACTAATGAAATTCTTTTTAAAATTTAAAATTCTACTTATAATTATTTAAAAAATGATAAAAAATTCTGTTGTAGGCAATATGAAAGCCTTCTTTTTTTAGTTAACTATAAGTTGTGGTTGTACATTATTGATTTCTCTTTTTTAAAAGTAAGCATTTTAAAATAAAATCTAAATTTAATCACATTACTAATATTTTACAAAAAATATTGGTACTTATGTATTAGCCCTGCAATGTAGGAGAGATGATATATTTTTGCACATTCATGATAAATGTCTAACCTTGCAATCCCATCAAATAAACCTTGTGATCTCAGCCGATCTTTTCCAATAATGTGATAAATTTATACTTTTATTTATTATCTGAATTTTGTTTGGACACGTTCTTTTCAAAGTGTTTTCTACTTCAGTGCTGATATATATTTTTTCCAATTTTCTGATTAATACTATAATTTTTATTTTAGAGCAGTATAAAATGATGAACATTTTACCTGCTGGTGAGATCAAAGTGGTTGAGTATATCCACACTTTGGACAAGCAAGGATGTTGTAACATTTGAGGATGTAATAATAAAATAGGCCTTTATAAGGGAATGTGGTTGGAGAGTTCCAGAATTCCATTTTTTAAAGTGATCTGATTTATTTACAACTGAGCTTGCAAATTAACATTCCAAAAATTGGGGAAAACTGATTTTTGTTTAGCAGAGAAAAAACATAAAATTGGAGGCCCTAACAAAATTGTCAAAATTGATAAGAGCCTTTTGCATAAGAAGAAAAGAAACCAAACTTAACAAATTCTTCTGGAAGAGTGAATGTTTGATGAATTATGCAGGGAGACTGACAAGTGTTTCATTATGAGAATTTATGGTAAAACAGTGAGAACTCTGATGGAAGCCATCAAACAAAATGTGAAAGAGGAATCAACAATTTATTCAGATTTTTGGAAAGCCTATAAAACTGCTGAATTACAAATTGCCGGTTACCAACTATTTTCATGTGAATCATACTGGATGACATCAAAGAAATTAATCCATCACATTGAAGAAATAATAAAACTGTACTATTTTAATTTTTTTGTTTTTGAAAAAAAAATACACTTACTACTTATTAACATTTCTGGTGAAGATCTCATGCAAGTGTAATATTGCACAATCATGTGTTAAGTAAGTCTCCATTTTGGAAAAAATAAAAAAAATTACTTTCAGTCTCCTATTTTGAAACAAAATTTTATTCACTTAAAATAAAGTAGAACAGAAGAATTGATTGTTTCATTGTAACAATTCCTGTTATATATTACATGGTAAGTATTGTATATGTATATTTTAAGCATTTTGTAATTTAGTGATTGTTTTGTCTGTATTTAAAATAACATTTAGAAATTATATAATGCAATGTCATATTTGATATTTTTGTGTGAAATTTATATTTTTAGTATTATTAAAAATGTACTTTTTCAGATCTATTTTTGTGCAAAATTCATATTTTTGGTATTGTTAGAAATTAAATTTTTTACTATTGTTAGATTTAGTCTGAAGCAATTACTGTCGCATATTAGAACTGCTACATCTTTTAAAATATGTATTAAGACTGCTGATAAATTTGTAAATCTTGTGAAAATATCATGTACATGTGGTCCATTTTGACAAATTTATCATTTTAAGTTTGTACAATATCCAAGTGTACACATTATTTGGTCAGGATTGCAAAAGTAGAAATTTATCAACAGATTGATATGAATGTGAAAAGGTATAGAAAATCTAATACATTGCAGGTTTAATACATAATTACCAAAAATAGTTGTAAATATGTAAACAAATTATAAAAAAATATACATTTTTATTTATGAAATCTTAAACACTATCAAAAATTCTTACAAGTATTTTTAGGCAGACAAAACAAGAAGCTATCATTCACCAGCATAGACTGACATCTGGGGATCCTTTTGAAACTAATAAATTAACATTATTTTAGTTACAGTTTTTCCTGTCAATTGAACAACAAATCAGAAAATAAACATTAAAGATAGCCATAAGAAAGTAATTTAAATCAGAATCAAGTTCATCATCAGTGGTACTATAATACTGTAGTCAAATCTATTGAAGTGTTAAAATATTTTACTATATTCAATAAATTCAAAATAAAAAAAATCTTTTTTTGTTTAATTTTAAAATATATAGCAGGTTAATGCTACTCTAAAAATATATTTAGTTTGTTTAATACATTGATTTTAATTTTTTTTTAAACTATATTTTTTTTGTTTATATGAAAACAATTGATATCTAAAGTTAATTAGAATAGGTTTAAAACTTGTTTTGAGAAAAGAAAATTCTTTTGTTAATGTAAGATTAATTATTTTTTTATCAAATTTTTCAAGTGAGTTTTTAAAGATTGAAGATTGAATTTTAAAAATAAAAAAACCAATTCTCCCATTTTATTGTTATTGAAAGTGTAATGGAGTTGTAACTTCAATTATATGTTATCCAGAGAAAAATATAAACAAACAAAATAAATATATTAAAAATTGCCATTTATCAAAAATATAAGCAGTTATTATTTTTTTCTAAATTCCATATGCAGTCACATTAAAAATGAGTGAAATTCATAAATAAATTGGGCAATATGCTAGTAGCCATTTTTCCATATTAGAGCGCCATTCATAATTACATGTATTAATAAAATTTCTCACTTATTTTGAAATAATTTATTTTTATTTTATTACCCTTTTCAAATTCAAGTTGTATTTTGCATAAGAAAATAATTTGTGACATGTTAAAAGTTTTACAAAGTTTTAGGACATACTAAGAAAAAATAAATTTTTTTTTAAAAAAGGAGTGAATTTAATACCAAAAAATCAGATATTTTGCTATTTATTTTATTTTAAAAATAAAAATATAGCAGTTAGATTTTATTTTTATTGCTTTAACGAATGCATGAATGAACATACACTCAATAAATTATATATAAATGTGTCCTTCATATTACTTTTGCTTTGTTATAACTATAACTTTTATATATGCATAATATACATTTAAAATGTGTTTGTGTTATGTTTATATATGTGTTAATTCTAATATTTTCATGGATAAATGATGACTTTATATTATAATTATTTTCAGGATATTCCATGTAGTAAAATAGCTGTTTCATTACAATGACAAGTACCTTCCTCAGAGCATTCTCTTTCTCAAGTCATAGGAAATGTGTGTGAGATTTAAAATCATTACTTTTATCTTTTTCTTTCTTTTCATATTCAAATTCTATTGCTAGAGAAGTTTTAAAAATTATTATATAGAGAGTTCACAAATAAGCTCTTAACAAGCTTTGCAGGATATCCTTAACCCCAAACTGATTTCTGGTACTGGCTTCCTCTGTGAGGCAATAGGATATTCAAGATCTAATGCTTAAATATCCTAATACCTCACTGAGGAAGCCAGTAGCAGAAACCAGTCTGGGGTTAAGGATATTCTGGAAAGCTTGTTAAGAGCTTATTTGTGAACTCTCTGTATAACATTTATAATACAAGCTTGTTGAAATTAGATCATGTGACATCTGATTTGATTTTTTTTTGTAATTTTAAAAATTAGTTTGTTTTTCAATAGCTTCTTCCAAATGTTGTTAATTTTTAAATTTACACCATTCATTCAAACTCTTGGGTCTTTTAAAATCTCTATAGCTTCTCTTAGCAATCTCCAGTCATATTGTTAAAATTTTACTAGAGTATGTGTTTTATCAAAATTGATATCATGATTAGTTAATTTTATATGTGAATAAATAGCCAAATGAATTGGATTTTTCTCTGACTGCCAGAATGTGTTCATCCTTTCTAATATTTATTCTACCATTAGTCTGTCCAATATATGAATGTGAACAGACCCTACATGGAATTTCATATACATCATGACACTCCAAAGAAATTTTATCTCTAGGAAGTGGAAATATTTCATTATTTTTTTAAAGGTAGTATAAAGTGTGTGAATATTATTTTTCCTTAGAATATTATCAATTTAATCAGATGCTCCCTTTATATATGGGGAATTTGTCTTAATTTTGGATGTATCAAAATCTTTTTCTTTTTCCATGAAAAAAACCTATTAATAATACTGTAACTAAAACCATTATCAAGAAGTATTTTATTATCAGCAGAAATGACCTGGAGAAAATGGCTATCATCAGAAAATCTCTTGATTTTATCTAACAATGTCTTCACCACTGAAAATAGTTGTGCAGGATGATGATGAGAAGAAAAATGTAGATACATCCCAGTGTGTGTTAGTTTTTTATATATACCATGGGATAAAGAACCATCCTTTTTTCTTTCAATTAAAACATCTAAAATGGAAATTGATTATTATTTTCTATTTTCAAAGTAAATTCAATATTGTTGTGAAAAGAGTTTGAAAATTAAAAAAGTCATCAAGAGCATACTTACCATGAGGCCAAATACAAAGGTATCATCAACAGACCTCAGCCATATAGATGATTTTTAACTGCTGAAGTCAAAATTTTATTTTCCAAATCTTCCATAAAAATAGAAGTTACTGCTGGAGAAATTGGTGAACCCTTAGCTAGACCTGATGTTTGTTTATACATTGGCACATCAAAAACAAAAAAAAAATGTATTCAATAAGCAGTGTTCAGCCAAAAGCACAGAAAAATTAGGTAATAAAATATTTTTTAAAACTTGAATAGCTTCATTTACAGGTACACTAGTAAAAAGTGAAATATATTAAAATTTACCCAAATACCATTCTTGGCCAATTTAATATCATTGATAAGCTCAAGAAAATAATTAGCATCTTTAACATTTGACGACATTTATGTTAAATGTGGCTATAGAAAAAAGTCAGAGACTAAGCTAGTGTCTGTGTTGGTGAACCACACAATCGGTGTCAATGGAATATCTGATTTATGGATTTTTGGTAAACCATATAATTTTGAATAAGAAGATTTTCCCCTGGGAGTAAGTTGTAACTTTGTTTTTAAATCAAGGTCAGTAGAATAAATTAATGTTTTCGTTTTCTTTTTAAGATAAGTCGTAATGTCTCTATAAATTTTCTTAACATTTAATAAATCATCATTTAATAAATTATGTATTTTTTATAATAACCAGCCCTATTTAAAATTACTCTAGTATTGTCGTTCTTTAATGCAAACAAAGCTGCTTCTTTCATTAATAGATAAATTAGTTTTAGGTGGTTTTGCTTTATTTATAATATTGTATATTTGTTCCTCTCACTATATCTGCTTCCCCTCAAAGTATTTTTGATAAACTAATTTCCACTCTTCCAATAATATCCTCATAAGGTAATTTTGTTGGTGTAATTGCAAAATTAAAACCTTTATTCAAAACTTTCAGTTCAGTAACTGATAATTTCCTATCTGATAAATTCTTTAGAGCATGGACACTTTCTAGTTCAGACAAAGATTTAAAGTTAGCATTTTTTGTTTCTTTAAAAGCATTTTGTTAAATTTATTTGTTTGCCTTCAAAATTTAAAATCATTTTCTTTAGTCATTCTAAAATCAACGATCTTATCACAAATTGACCATAACGTTGGATGAATGTATTATTACTTAACGAAAGGCGGAGTTGTAACAATTTTTTATCTAAAAAAATCTAACTTTTTTCTCATATTTGTAATAAAAACAGTTAAAATAACAAAACTTGCTTAGTTTAAAACTGCACCAATTTTCTTGGTGTGCTTGTGAAAAAAGTTTACAACAGCTAGAAAAAAGTCCATTTCTTTTAAAAACCCATCTATATGGCTTAGGTATGTTGATGATACCTTTGTTATTTGATTCATGGTAAGCATGCTCTTGATGACTTTTTTACTTTTTTAAACTCTATATCAAATTTACATTGCCTTTTTAGATGTTTTAATTGAAAGAAAGGAGGATAGTTCTTTGTCCCATGGTATATATAAAAAACAATACACACTGGGAGGTATCTGCATTTTTTTTTTCATCACCATCCTGCACAAGTATTTTCAGTGGAAAGAGATAAAATGAAAAGACTGTCTGATAATAATTATTTTCTCCAGGATATTTCTGCTACTAATAAAATGCTTCTTGATACGGGTTTTAGTTACAGTATTATTAATAAGACTTTTTCATATAAAAAGACAAAAAAAGATTTTAATACATCAAAAATTAAGACAAATTAGCCAAATATAACAGGAGTATCTGATAAAATAGGTAACATTCTAAAAAAATAATATTCACACAGTTTACACTACCTTTAAAAAATTTAATGAAATATTTCCACTTTCTAAAGATAAAACTTCTTTATAGTGTCATAGTTTATATGAAATTCTATGTAGGGTCTAAAGGACAGACTAACCATCAAATAAATATTAGATAGGAAGAACACATTCTGTTCATCAGAGAAAAATCCAATTCATTAGCTATTTATTGTCATATAAAATTAACTAATAATAATATCAATTTTGATAAAACAAATATTCTAGTAAAAATTTAACAATATGATTAGTAATTGCTAAGAGAAGCTATAGAGATTTTTAAAAGATCCAAAAGTTTGGATGCAAGGTGTGAATTAAAGAAAATTAACAACATTTAGAAGAAACTATTGGAAGACAAACAAACTTCTCTACAATAGAATTTGAATATAAGAAGAAAGAAAAAGATAAAAATAATGATTTTAAATCTCACACACATTCATATGATTTGAGAAAGTGGACACTCTGAAAAAGGCACTTGTTAGTGTACTGAAATGTCAGTTATTTAGTTATTTTACTACACAGAATATTCTGAAAATAACTATAATATAAAGTCATATGTATACATATGTATTGTAATGATAACTAATGTTGGAAGATGACTCTTCAAGTTTTTCATGCATTCCAGTAGCAAAACTGTATCATACATGTGAAGATAATGGGACATGAGGTTATCTTTTCTTATTTAATATTTTCTACAAACTAAATAAACCAAAGCTGCAACTATAAATAATAGATCAATAATAATAAATCTCTCATTTTTGTCTAGCTAAATTCATAAAAAATAGAATGTATTTCTATCTGTGACTCTTCTATTACACATATGCATATTTAAAAAAAATATACATCAAAATCAAAGGGGCATTTTATTGATCTCAAAATATATTCCAAATAAATAAAAAATAATCCTAAAGTTTCTTCTAATGTAAACATCACCCCTTTCTTCTTTATATTACAATGTTATATTATCTAATAGAAATTTAATAGGGCTAGGCAAAAGTAAATATTGGTGTATGTGCATTTAATATCTCAGGGTAAATATCGAAATGCCATAGTTAATCTAATACCTGTGACCATAAATTAGTGACAGGTGTCAACATTGTAAAAAAAATGCATGAAAACCGAATTTAATAAAAATTATATACATTTTATTGACATTTATCTAATTTCATATTATCATTAATAACAGACACATTTATGAAATTATTACAACTTTTCAAAGTATTAAAAAAATAAAAAATCCAAAGTGATATTCAACACAATTTTGTATAAGCTGAAAAAAAAAATTAACTAGAGTTTTATAAAAGAGTATTATAGTTATTTACTAATAAAATAATTTGGAATATAGTTTTATAAGTATTTCACAGATATAAGCTTTTCTTTTTTAAGAGCACATTAAACTTATCTAATTATACAAAATAATATATAGAGAGCTTCTGAACAAGCTAATTTAAGTTCACAAGCCATGACATATTTACTAAAGTGACAAAAGCAAAATAAATATATGCTGCATGTATTCATGTACATTCTCATTTACCACATAATAAAGGGAATTTTATCATCTTTTACATAAAAAAGATATAGCTGTATGAGAGGATTTTGCATAATAAAATTATTATTAATGAAAATAATGTCTTTATTTCTTTTATTTTTTATTTTTTATCAAAAGTCCTAAATTCAAAGTTCATTTGAATCTGATTTTCAGTGAGTTTCCTGAGTGATACTTGTTGACAAAATAAAAAGTGATGATTACTTAAGAAGGTTTATCTTGATTAAATTTTTTTAAAGTTCTAGAACTTTCTTTAATAACCACTGCTTCTTGTTTTGTCAACAAGTATCAACTGGGAAACATACTGAAAATGAGATTCAATATAAATTTTGGATTTAGGACTTTAGATAAAAAAATAAAGGCATTATTTCTATTAATAATAGATTTATTATGGAATGTTGGTATGCATTTTTTTCTCTTAGATCTCCCAAAGAAGCACTTTTTTAAATTAGCGAAGATAATATTTAAAAATATTTTTTTTTTTTACTTTATATGTAACACATGTTGCAAACATCCCAGATAATATTTGTGGTGAGAATAATTATACCTATTAAGCATTATATAATGATTATTAAGATTTATTATCATTATAAAATTTTAAATCTTATAAATACATCATTCCAGGACAAACGGAATCATGTTGATGTTTAGTGAATTATTAAGGATCTAAGTACTAGAAGTAAGGTGTTGGTATAGTTTGTTCCATAAATAATTTGAAAAATGGCCTTCATGTAATTGACATTGTCAAACATATTAATATATATAATTTTTATTTGTATAAAAGACCATGAATTCCTCATCTTAAAAACTTGTTTTATCTGAGAGATGAAAAATCCTCTCATGTAGCTATTTTCTTTTTATGTAAGAAATGATAAAATCATCTTATTATATATTAAATGAGAATGTACATGAATACATACAACAATATGTTTATTTCTCTTTTGTCACTTTATTAAGAATACCATTATTTGTAATACTAAGTTAGCTTGTTCAGAAGCTCCCT
This sequence comes from Epiperipatus broadwayi, assembly GCA_028023455.1. NCBI lineage: Eukaryota > Metazoa > Onychophora > Udeonychophora > Euonychophora > Peripatidae > Epiperipatus > Epiperipatus broadwayi. The sequence goes on along the minus strand of JAQFVV010000286.1, from coordinate 401,806 downwards.
ATATATTATTTTATGTAAGTAAATAAATTCAATGTGTTATTAGAAAAGAGAAACTTTTACCTTGAAATACTTATAACACTATATTCTAAATTAGTATTCATTTTATTAGGAAATAATTATAATACTCTTTTATAAAACCCTAGTTAAGATTTTTTTTCAGCTTATACAAAACTGTACTGAAAATTATTTTGAATTTTTGTTATTTTTCTTTAATACTTTGAAAAGTAGTAACTTCATAAATGTGTTTGTTATTAATGATAATATGAAATCAGATAAATGTCAATAAAATGTATACACTTTTTATTAAATTTGGTTTTCATCTATTTTCTTTATAAGGTTGATACTTATCATTCATTTATGGTCACACCTATTAGATTTACTGTAAATCTGTTTAAATGTTATAAATGAAAAATACTATGTATATTGTTGTTTTTGCATTTTAAATCACTTTCTATTTTTGCTTTTTATAAAAAGAGTATGTAATCAATTAATCATTTAATGTCCACAAGTTTATTTTTAAAAGATGAGTAACAGTGATGGGTACAATTAAATTTGACAATTAAAATCTGATTTTTAATTGTAATTAACAATTTAAAAATTATGTAACATGAGCTGAAATTAAGGTGATGTGAAACGATGAAATTTGATTATTAAATGGAATTGAAAATTAAAAAATTAAAGACAAAAATAAAAATTTAATTTTTAATTGTTAGTTTTAATTAAATTTTGACCAACAGTGGTGAGTCGGTGTCTTTTTATTTTTTTTTATTTAGATATAAAGACTATAGAGTTGAAAAAGATTATGTTGTGGAAATGGGATGGAGCAGAATATGGGAAAACTTAGACTGGGGAATGTAAAATTAAGTAGATAACAAATTTCTCTTGGTATAATTGCTTAGAGATTCTTGACTTTGTTTAAAAAGAAGGTACAGTACATCACATCACATCATCACATCCTAAATCTAAGTTCTTATTTTTATTTTAAACTTTTAGTTTATTCTAACGAAGAGAAAAAAAACACCTAAGAAAATGAATTTCTTTGTAAACAAAAATTTCAATTTTAGATCGCTTAGTGAAATGGGAAAAATCAACAGTGATTTGAAAACATTTTAATTGTATTTCCTCTTGACTTTGTTTAAGGAGAAGCTACAGTACCTCACATCGCATCACATCGTAATAAATCTGATGTCTCAAATAGCGATAATGACTAAAATACCATACATGTATGAAAAAAATGTAAATTACACATAAAAATATATTGTTTTGAATAAAATTAAAAACTGTAGTTAATAAAAAAAGTAAAAAAGTTTGTCTTGTATCAATTTTTTTTCAAATTTAAAATTTTTATTAGTCATATTTTATTTTCTTATTTTTTCAATGTGAATTTTAAAGTAATTTTACATTGTTGCTTTGCTTTTATGCGATTTTTGAAAAATTATAGTATCTATCCCCCATTTTTCAAGGTAAGGTAAGTCTATTTTTGTGCGCATTTTCTGAGGAACATATCTACTGCATAAAATGAGACCCAGGTGTATTAATTTTTCAATAGAAGTATTGACAATAAAAACACAGTAAACATTATTACTCATATTTTCACAATAATAATTGGCTAAAGAAATTTAATAGTTTATTAACTTCCCATCTAATATTTCATCAAAGTAGATAAGAATCTAAAAAAAAGCTGTATGGATAGTTTATTCAATGCATCAACTATTAGCCAGGAAAAGCTCATTGAGAATTATATCTCCAACATAAAACAAGTTGATTAAGTTTATACTCTCTCAAAACCACCCATGGTTTAAAGTTTCTGTATTTTGTAAGCGAAGTTATATCTTAACAAACACAATTAATGTCAACCTAAAGAAATTACCTTATTTAAAGGACAAAAGAATCCATAAAGTACAGCTACCAAGGAGATTATCAACAAATAATACAAAACTGTTAGAGCATTCCCATGAAAGAAAACCTTTCACTTTGGTAATATACAAAATAATTTTATTAAATAAATCAACAATATTATATAATACAAAATATTTTTATATAACAGCAATAATATATATTATAATAATCATACACAAAAAAGTTCTTTTCAGCAAATACTAATTTTTATCCTTTTCAATGTGCTTTAAATAATTTTTTTGTGTATGATTATTATAATATATATTATTATTGTTATATAAATATATGTTATATAATATCGTTGATTTATTTAAATAGATGGAAAAATAGCAAAATGGATTAAACTTCTTTCCAGTTTTGATGAAACTAATTTCATGAATATGCATTGTAAATTAAAAAGTGTTATTATCATTTTTTATTATATATTTAAACTTTATTCATTTAATTATCTTATTAATTTTAATAATTTCTATTCATAAATTGAATGTACTAAGTATCTATGATATAATAGAGTATATTTTAAATAGTATCGAAATATGTATTAAATAAGGATGTGTCGTATTGTATATTGAATTGAAGTTATTTTAATGATTTAAGTATTAATTATAATGATTTAGTAATTTAGATATAAGAAATTAAAGTTCTTAAAATAACATGTTGACTTTTTTAGATAACTATTTCCATTTAAGAAAATTTAAACGTAAATTAATTTGCATTATTTTTATTATCATTATTAATTTGCTGTTAATCAAATACTTTGTTCTAAATATAATTTTAGCAATTTACTATTATTTAGTATTTCTTCTATATATGCAAATGGTAATATGATTAAATTTTGTGATTTTATGCTTGCATAAGCTGAGAGAATTTATAATTCTATTAACTAATTTCTCCACCCGTATTTAATAAATATAGATGTGTGTCAAGATTTACAGATTAGTTGCTTTTTGATGTGTAATATTGCATTGATTGTTCTGATGTAGGCAGAAATCATTTTTACTCATTATGAGATATTTATAAAATTCCATTAAAATGTTTAATACTTTTTATGACTGTGAATATATTAAAGTTTAAAAGCAAGCAGTACATGATCATGATATTTAAATAGAAATCAAGCTACCATTTACCTTAAACCAATAGATCTTCTATTCTAATAAATATTAAATCATAATCGTCATCATTTTCAATCATCATCAACCCACTGCAAGATAAAAGTCTCTTCAAGTTTAATCCATTTTGTATGACATCTAGCCTCTCTTCTTCACATTACACCAGCATACCTTTTTATTTCATCCATCCATGTCATATGTTGTCTCTTTCTAGGTCTTTTACAATCTTTTGGAATACAATTTAAGATATTTTGACTGCCATCTATTATCAATTCTTTTAGCAATATATCCAGCCCAACTCCACGACAGTCTCTTAATCCAATGATGTGAGTAACACTTGTTTGTTTTCTTACCCATGCATTTTATTTCACAATATAATAATTTTATTATAATACAATATGTTATAATATAATAATATTTTAAGTGCAATACTAATTTTAAATATAGTTCAGATAACTCTAATTTATATTTAAATTTTATATATATATATAATTTATTTAGTAAAAAAAGTCAATCTGCTGTCTTTTTCATTGGACGATAGCATATTAGTATGGAGAACAATTTATTTTCATGAGACTTGAAAGTGAAAACACAGGTGACAAGATAGATTACATTGAGCCAACATCCTACAAGATATTACCTCAATGGCATAAGAACACTATCCTCCCCATTTACTATTTCAAATAAATAAACTTATAGTATTCTTACGACTTTAAATAATTCTTATTCATTAAGATTAAACTGATAATTAAATCTTAATCTTCTATTTATAATAATCTAGCTCAATAAAATCTCAGGTTCATAAAATTTACTTTAAGTTAATTAAAATTACGATAGTAAAATATGAAAAGGGATTTTATGTCATAATCTACTACACGAAACTAATAATAATAAAGCAATAGTAATATTCTTCATTTGTATAACTAACTCTGTATATCCTTTCTTATACTATAACTTTATTACCATAATAAAACAATAAAATAATTTAATATAATCTTTTATCTTCATGTAATAATATAATAAATACGTGGTAGCATTTGATAATCTGACAAATAAAAGTGTGTGGCAATTGATAGCATATAATCCAATGTATTATTATGATAATTAACTTATGACCATAAGATAACGTAAATGTGATTACTTAATAAATAATCCAATTCTTAAAATAATTCTTTATTTATTTCTGTGCAAAAAATATTGGGTTTACTTTTATTAACTCTGTGTTCAACTTCATGAAGATGGAAAAAAAATAACAAACCAACACACAAATTTTGAGGAAAACAAATTTTAATAAAGTTTATTCTAACATTAACAACATAACAATTTATTTACAATATGTACATTTTAAACATCTGAAAGATTGGTATCATTATACATTCTTTATATTCGAACCTTGTTAAGTCTTTACTCTGACTTAAATAAAAATAATAAAAAAAAATGATATAATATTATTTTTTTTTATACAATATTATTAATCCTTGTTTGATCAATCCTATATAAAAAAAAATTGTACTTATTTAATGCTTACTCAAAATATATTTTACATCCTTTAGCTATTATTTATTCAGTATGTTTCTTTTTTAAAAATTTTATAGAAAACATAATATGGATAAATATAAAATAATACTAATCGAAAACATGGATATTCTCTTTTTACTAGACAATTTCACTTTAGCAATATTATCGATATTACGTAAAATATCTATTGATAATTTATCTCCAAATTATGGATATTATTGTTCACTACATTGGATTTATCAACTATAATACATTCCATTATAACAATATTATACTACTATAGAATTATAATTACTAATACATTTTCTATTATTGAATAAATATAAATTGTACCTAACTTATTGTGTAGATCGTTTTTACTTTATAAAATTATATTAAAAATATGCAGTATTTTTTTTAAAAAAATTGAAATAAATACTTTAATATTATTTAATATTTAAAAAAAAACAACAACTTTGCTTTACATATTTTATTCTTAAGATCTTATATTTATTTTCCAAAAATAAATAACTTTATAACATATTTTATGATTCTTTCAACTGAAGTCCATTGGATTTCCAATTACAATTCATACAAATTCTATTTCTTCATACAAGTAAATGAACTCATCTCATTTCAAACATTTGCATATGCTTAACTCTAAAATCATCTATTATTTTCTTTTAAATATACTATACTGTATGATATAGCTACTTTTTGAAAATAGATAGCGAATAGATTTATAGAATGGGAAAAAAAACTAGAGTATAACACATAACTCATACCGAAATATACATCATGGCACAGTGTAATTATAAAACTATAGGGAAGACCATTTCCTGTCTAATATCCTCAAATACTATAAATGATGTCAAGCTATTCATTCAGCTTTATTGATAATCAATGCTCCAAGAAAATAAACACTGTCCAAAATAAGCATACAATTGCAGGACTATGTTAACTGCATTGCACATTCACAAATATTATGAAATACTATTCATATCCCAAATATCCTAACTTAATAATCTCCTGGATTCATGTTTATTATATTACTAATACCAGGTCATTATCCTATTCTTATTTCCTAAAGATTTACCAGGTTTTACATCGACAAATTTACTAGCTTGCATATTCAAATAATAAATAAGATTCAACTGTAATTAGAGCAATCTTACTAAACCATAAGAAAAGTTTATTTTACTTTAGTATTCTAAACTAAACACATAATATTTTGATCATCCAGAAATATGAAAGTTCTTTTAAAAAAATTATATAAATGTTTACTATCATGTTGGGTTATATTATCATTATAAAATCATAGTATGCATATTCCAAAATAACTCCTGATCTCCCAATGTTTTAAAATATGTTGTATAATGCATATTTAACATTCATACATCATACATTATGACATAAGCAATCTATAAAAAAATACATCATAATAAATATCAATAATTCATTAATTGTTACCAAGTGACATTTGCTCATCTATATCACTTTTGCAGTCTTCTTTTCTCCAACTAGATATAACATCTTATACATAAAATACACATTTATGCTTCTATTTAAAATATTCTAAATTAAGTTATTAAATATTATACTATAGGATTCTATACCATAAATAATTAATATTCATGTTCCTATACTTATTAATCAAAAATTTACATTTTAAAATAAATAATAAATAAATCAAAAAAACATATTTATGTAAACTTCAGATGAAACATATATTTTACCTAGGTTCAAATATTCCCATTTTCTTTCTCAAAGTTTTTCTTTTTCAAAAGTTTTTTTTTTAAAAAATGTTCTCTTCAAAAACACTTTATTTCTTCAAGAGCATTTTTACCTTCCCCCATTGCTATGATGATGAACAAGACAATTTGTCGGTTGGGCAGTGGTGAGTGATTTTAAAAAAAATAAAAAATACATAGTAAAAAAAAAAAATACGGATGACGTCTTTTTGAATCTTGAAATTAAACAAAAATAATTATCAATCTGTTTTAGCAAAATTTATAGATAAATAGTTTATGGATTCTATAAACTAGAAAGATAATTATTGGAATCATAATAAAATACACTATTCAAAACAATAATTTGAAGATTCTGTTCTGGAATATTCCTATGTTAGTTAGGTGATGCATGCTTTGACTTAACTAAAAAAATATTCGGATAAACTTATTGCGCAATCTTTATTTCCATGGCTCCATCCTTTTATTTATTTATGTATTCATTTCTCTCATAAGTTTCTTATTTAGTATATTTACTTCCATTTAGTACTTTTCTCATCAGTTTAAAACTTCAAGTTTTTTAAAAATCCTTTTTAAAATGCGATTAACCCTTTTAAGACCGTAAATTTTATATATCAAATGCTTTAGCAAATATTTTCCATGATTCACTTTCTTAAATAATTTCTTGCAAAATATACTTTAAAAATGTTTCCTTCAGAAAGAATAACATTTTACTCTTTTAACATGAAATTTTATCAATTATCATAAAGTACAATTGTCTTATTATTACTTAATTTTAGACAAGCTTATCTTCCATATAAAAATAATGCATCTTTACCTTTAGACAGTAAAATATCTTTCTATCTGGGATTCTTATACAATGTCCACATTACTATTTTATTCATTAGAACAATCCTCCTGTTCATTATTAATGAAACTGTATCAACAAATATTATATACATTTTTAAAATATTATAAACTGAATATACTTTACTTCTTGACATATCCATTTATTATCGCGTAGTTCTAAGTCAGACTTTGATAAAATACCACCAGCAAAGGAACTTTAAAACTTTAGCAAAACATTTTTAATGAAGTTACTAAATATATTATAGTTTAAATCTCTTTTGCAAATACTTTTTAAAATATCAATTAGCTTTGCAAATAAAATTGTACGAGAGTACAAAATTGACTAAATAAAAAAAATTAAAATTTAATATCACCTTTATATCTTCTGATATATTTTAATCTGACCTTTATCACCCCCATGCAATGGTATTTATTTTCCAGAAAAAACGTCATTTGATTGGTTGATTCTCACTTTTAGTTTGAGATCAAATTTACATATAATTCAGTTTTACAGAATTCTTTTAAAATAAAAATTATGACATAATAAAACCCAAAATATTATTTAAAATATTACTTTCAAATTGATTATTACTTGGATAAATTACTTAAAAATATTTTAAAATTAACTTTTAGAATAATATTTAATAAATTTATTCCACTTTTAATATTTAATTTATCTATTTTTATTTAAACAAAATATCAACTTTTTATTAACTGTACTCGTCTTTACTGCATTGTTTAAACATGCAATACTGACAGTTAACTGAATATTTGCTATAAGCTTTTATGATAAGTAAATAATTCTATTCAATCCTATGATACAATTTTTAAATATTTCAAACTTTGTTATTTATTCAAACAAGCGTGTGTGTGTTTGACCATATATTAAAAGTCACATGATCAATATAAAATTAAGGCAGATGATTTTCAATCTATTTCTCTGTCTAAAATAATAAAATTGCAACACTTTATTATATTACAAAATTTTGGAAAAATGATTTAAAATATAGAATTAAATACAGTTTTACTATCATAAAATTACTTTTAAAATATACGATATTAATTAATTATCAAATATAATTCATAACTTTAAATATAGCATTTATTAAATACAAGTTTAAACCATTAAAATTTAACATTTAAATATACTTTTAACTATTTATAGCTGAGTTATTTAATATGGCCAGCTTTTGAAATCATATGCAACCATATTTTAAGCTTTGCATAACTATTCTTAAATGATTCACTATAATTTTATATACTACGTATTTTATTTAGCTTCAAATTGTACCTATAATATTATTAACAAAATATAATTAACATATCAAAAAAAAACATACTCTAAAATTTAAATTTTTTAGTAATCTATTGTACTTGACTATTTCTGACCTATTGAAAAGGGTACAATATATATATATATATATCCATCATAAACATTAAGTTTTAAAATTAAAAAACATTTTTTTTATATACATATAAAAGCATTGCGAATGTTGTATTTTCAAAGTAACTTTGTTTATTAAGAGCCATTATATTGTGTTATATATATATTTTTTAAAAAAAGCAGTGTGTATAAATAATTTCAAATTTAGATGTCAAAAAACAAAAACGAAAATATAAACAAAATTCTAAATGGAGTATTTTGAAAGGAATTTATTTATATATCAATGTCTATATATTTATATGAACTTTTTGTATTTTTTTCTCCCTCATAAAAAGTAATATTAAATGCTTTTGAATGCCTATTGAATATATATATTTAAAAAATCTTTAATAAAAGAAATTGTCTAGAACTAATATTGATTTATTTTTTATATTGCATTTGTACTTATGTTTTTAAGTTACATTTCAATTTGAAACATTATAGTTCAGTTCTTATAATATTAAAGCATTTATTTTAATATTCATATAAAAATTTGAAGTTAAATAATAAAATAGTTTGCTTTTTTGTGTGGGAATATATATGTATATAAATGTTTTATTATTCTTATTGTAAACAAAAAGTATAAAGATAATGATGTAGCTATCATTGGCAAGAAAAGTAAATTTAGTACAGAAAATAAAAAAAAAGTTGCTCTACAAATTAAAACATTTTATTTTTGAATTTATAATTATATTCTTATATATATAAAACCTAAATATGCAATATCACTGTAGTAAAATTATAACAAATATGACAACTGAATGTCTCAGTGTAAAATCTTAGGGCAGATGTGAAGTGTTTTACATTTTTCATCTATTTTTAATTGGAATTTGTAATCTAGTTAAAACTTCTAGATAAATTAAAACAGTAAGTTGTTAAGATATATGTTATCCTGATATGGCTACAATCAGTATGTGATGCCACTCTAAATTTCCAAATGCATTAATTTCTTATTATGTTTTAAATTTAACAGGAGTACACCTTATTATCTTCCTACTTACATCTTTATTTCAAAAAACCAAGTTGGTTTAAATTTATTTTATATAGTTTAAGTTTTATGCTACTTTTGTGGAGTTTAGCAGGATATCATATTGCTTGTAGTCTAAACTTTAAATTTAAAACAATTCTACTATTTTTTTAAATTTTGTTTCTGATTATTTTTTCACCTTTTAATATAATTCTTATACTATTTTTATAAATAATATTTATAATAATACAAATTAGATTCATTTTATTACAATAATTGAATGTAAATATTTTTAACAACTCAATTATAAGGTCTAAATTTTTTTTGTGTAAGATTGTTTTTTGGGTAATTTGGCTGCATAGTTCTCATATATATATATATATATATATACACACCTGGGTCTTGTTTTATGGGTATAAAACAAGACCATAGTTCTATATATATATATATATATATATACACACCTGGGTCTTGTTTTATGTGGATTATTTTAATGCAATTTTGAAGTTATGCAATTCGTGTTTTTTCTTAATGTCTTTCATATTTCACTATATTTATTAGATATCAAGAAATTTAAATTATTAATAACTTATGTTGACTTGAAATACTTTTTTTTTCAAAAATATAATGTTGTATTAGCAGCTAACATGAATATGACCTGAAACTGTATTTAGAATCGTAGCTTCTTTGTAAATAATGTACTTATACTAATGAGTAAATAAAAAAAATAGATTTATACTTACGTACAAAAATATTGCCATAAATATTCAAAATTTTTAAACTTTTAAAATGTATTTTGTTAGATATAATAGAAATAAATATTTTTTTAGATTTTTAAAATAAATAAAAAAGATTTAATTAATTTTGTAAACTGAAAATAGTCTTTCTAATGATAATGTATAATCTTTTTGTTTTGATTGTGATCTCTTTTTTTAAAATATAGAAACAGAAAACCATTAACACAGCACAACACTGAAAGTGGCGCTAGTTGTACATCACATCATGAATCTGATTTCTTACTAGTTCACAAACAAACGCATATTGTAAAATAACAGTAATGATTAAAATATGTATGAAAAAATGTAAAATTAAATACAGTAGTTAATAAAAAAAGTAAAAGAAGTTTGTCTTGTATTAAGTTTTTTCAAATATTTGAAATTTTTTATTAGTCATACTTTATTTCCTAATTTTTTTAATGTGAATTTTAAAGTAATTTTTTCTTGTTGCTTTGCTTCTATGCGATTTCTGAAAATTACAAAACCTATCCCCGATTTTTCAAGGTATGTTAAGTCTATTTTTGTGTGATTTCTTTTGTGTGCATTTTTTGAGAAACCTATCGACAACATAAAATGAGACCCATATGTGTGTGTGTATATATATATGTTTTACCAGTAAAACTTCAAATCATTATAAATACCATCATATATTATTTGTTTGTCAGTAAATGAAATTTTTCTTCTGAGTCAAACTTTTGTAAAAATTGCATCCAAGTGATCCTGGATTTGAAGAATTGTGTTTGAGAATATTGCATAATGAAGATGATGATAGTGATGTTGCTGAGGCCATAACAAATAATACCAGTGTGGAAGTGGAGGATGAATACAATACTGATTTGGAAATAGTGCAATCAGATACTGATGGGAATAATATTGCTGAAGATTTGATGAGTAATCCAATCAAGTATATGCATGGTTATAATAATAAATTTTAATAATACAAAGACCCTCCACTAGTAAATAAAAAAATACAATAATACAATATAGTGAACACTTCACTAGGATTGACAAATAATGCAAAAATATTAGGGCAAAACCCAAATTTTGAAAATGTATGGAATTTATTGTTTAACTGATAACATTTTGGAGAAATTATAAAGTGGAGAAATAAAAATAAAACACATAAAGAACAAAATATAAAATTCAAAATTATAATCATCTTCATAACATAGATTTATTAGAACTGAAATCATTTTTGGAGCTACTAATCTGCATCGAAATATTTAAATCAGGCAATGAAAATCTTGATTTGCTCTATACTAAGAAAGATTTGAATTTTTACATTGCTGATTTTATTTTGAGAATTATGATGATAGAAAAAAGTGAGGAAAAACTGATTTTGCAGTTAATATCAATAAGTTATTTGAAATAATTATAGATAATTGTAAAAAAATTATGTCATTGGAATATGAGTTTGCATTGATGAAATGCTTGTGACATTTAGGGGAAAAAGCAGATTTATAATTTATATGCAAAAATTGCCTGGAAAATATAAAACTAAACTCCTTTGCCTTAATGACTTTATAAACAGTAATCTTTTAAATGCTCACATACATTCAGAAAAAAAATTTGACAATAAGATATTGAATAAAAAACCTTTTAGCATTCAATTGCACTCTGTTACTAGATTGGATACATAATTCCAACAAAAATGTTATAGCAGACAATTTCTTAAAACTTTTTGTTCATTTAGGTCAAAGGCAATAAACACCTTTTTGGTTTATGATGATTTACTATTAATACATATTTCAAAAAATTAAAGGTTCTAATTTCTGAATCACCAAAATTCTTTCTAGCATTGTAAACAGAATTTTGTAGACTCAAATGAACAAAAAGGTTTTTGTCAAAAATGCAATTTCATCTGGAGTAGAAGTGTTGGTCAAAGACAATTTTTTCCAGTTTGAATTTTATGTTATGCATTCATTTCATCAAAAATAAGCAGTTGAAACTCAGTGCCAATTTAAAAAATTGAAAATTTGCTTATAAGTTCATATTTAAAAAAATTTTCAGCCCTGAATGACTCTGTGAGCTTACAAAGGCCTGAAATTTGGCAATAACATTGAGATCAAGTGACAAAAGACGGAGTAAAAAAATATCTCTCGTTCGCATTGAAAAATTTTTTCTTCAGAATAGTTGCAGCCAATGTGTGGTCACATTAGAGACTACAGAAGTTTGTTTTTAAATAAATCATTTAATTTTTGTTTGGTTCTTTTTGTAATGTAGACTTGAAATCTTAATTATGTGATAAATTTGGTCTTAGCACTCCTGTTTCTTATTTACAACAAGTGTTGTTCCTTGCTATTTCGTGTAATTTTTTCATACTTCTTTTCATTTAGCTTTTTCTCAAACTTTTTAACTAATCCGTGTTACCTCTTTTAGGTTAATAGGTGATACTACAAATATGGATAATGAAAAATTACAATTTAGTGAGTTATGGAACTAACATTATTGAGTTAAAACAGGGTTAGGTATTTAGTGGTTAAGTTCTTTGTTAACTTTATTGAAGAGTCTGATATAGCTCATGTCTCTTGAAAAATAGTTGTTGCAAGGTTTTGTTCTTTGTTTAATTTCTCTTGCTCTGAATAATATGGTTTTCATCGGCTGGGTGTTGGTTGTGCTTGCACCTTACAATCTAAATGGCAAGGTGTGAAATGCCAGCGTTGTGGTTCCTGAGCTCTTTTATTAAGTATTTGTAGTAGTCTTCTTTGATTGTTAATTTTTGTTTTATTTACCTAGACCCCGCGTTTTAATTAGGGTCAAAGTCCCCTGCCACAGCTGTGGCAATTGTTGAACTTTGGTGTAGTCTTATATCTGAGACCAGTTGACCGGCTGGCCCAGTTAATTTTAAGTAAGTATCTAAGTATTTTGGTTCTAGAGCCCAATACTTGAAGATCAGCTTGTGTAGTTTTCCTAATCTTGTAGTAGGTTTGTTATTTTGTTTTAGGTGATGGGCTCCCTAGCTTGTCTGCTTTGATAGTTGTTTGGGCTTTGTATTTTGTTGCTGTTGACAGGGTGGTGGTCAAGCCGCAATTTTTGGGGGTGTGTCAGTAGGATTTGGTTCGGTGATCTGGTCATGGCCATACTTTGGACTAGTTTATATCGAGGTGTGTTTGTGATAGTTAATTGAAGTGATGGAATGTAGTCCTTTATTGTTTTCCTGAATGTTTCTCAGCTGATGGAAACAGTGCCCTTTCCATAGTAATCTGAGCAATTTGCTCAATTTTCTTGTGAGTTTTTTGCATTCTCTGGGTATGCAATTTGCTGTAAATCTTTATATTTAGCAGGAAACTTACCATAGAGTGAAAGGTATCCTTTGAGAGGGTTTAGTGTCGGTCTGTGGACGGAGGTTTTGCTGAAGTTCTTTAGACTTGCTGATTGCAATTTTGAAATATTAAATCCCAGAAATTTTGTGGTTCAGCGGAGTGCGTTTGTTTTTTCCAGTAGGTAGCTAAGCGTGGTTTTCTGTTTATTTTTAGGTCTGATAGTTGGTATATTTGTCCAAAATTTCAATAGGTGTTTAGTATTTCTGAGTTGGCAGAATAATCAAGACACATCCATGTAGCCGCTTGATGCTTTGAGTCTGGGTCATACCAGGCTTTATCTTCAAGTCTTTAAGAAGTGTTGATGTATCAGGCAAACAGAAGAGCGTGGGATTGAAGTATTCAGAGTAAAATGTTATATACTCCATGAGTGATTGTGAATCCTATTGTGTAGTAAATGTCCAGATCTGATATCGGGAGGGAACACCAAGGTCCCAAAATATTCAGCAGGTCTGTATTGACCAGTGGCCCAGTATGTCAGTGTATGGCAGGGTGGTTTCGTTGGTTCTGATGAGCCTTCTTGGCATACGAGAGAGCTGTATGACTCAGGTTTTATGTTGTATCTATCTTTATTAAGAGTGGTGACATGGATATGGGTCTATGTTGTTTATATCAGTAGGTGAGCTGAAGCTAGTCTAAAAGCGAAAGTATATTTTTGTGCATTCTGAGTTACGTCTAGAAAATTACTTACTAATCAATGTGCTTAAATAAATTATAATTACCGCTTTAATATCTAATAGGAATGGGACTTAATCGGAAGTTTGAAGTTTCCCTTAGATCTAACCACTCGCTTCTTATACTAAGTAATATGATGTATAAGTGTATTGTATAATGATCAAATAAATATTTTAAATATTAAATATCACTTGGTATCTGTTATTTTATGTATCTGCAGATTCAAAGTTTGAAGTGCAACATTTCTATTCATATAAATGATAATTTTCCAATAAACTCACAATTTGTTTTAGATAGACATTCATAGCAAATCTAACTGATGATCCTATATTGATAATAAATAGGTATCTAGTTATTTTTAATAAATAAAACTTATTTGAATGCATATATGCAGAAGCATTTAGATCTCATGCCATATTTGATAGTGATATTGCAATTATATCTTGTACTTTTAAATTTTAATTTAATAAACAATGAATCTATTTAACAGTTGCTGTCATATGTTTAAAAAATTAGATACTTTAATATAAAAATATGAAACATTTTATAATATAATTAGATATAAAATAGAAAGAGGTTTATTTTTATTTTTGAAAAAACAATTAAAAGTTTTAACTGAAACAGAGAAATTTCAAAGAATACAAAAATACACATTTCAAAAACATCACTTAAAAATAAGTGAACAAAAATAAATAGGACAACATAAAAGGAAGAGAGAAGGAGAGAGAGAGAGAGAGAGTGAGTTTGTTTAGAAATATGTAAGTTATTAAATGAGATGACGCAACAATAAGAGTAATATAAATATATTTAAAGGAGACAAAATGAAACGAATAAATATTAGTACATTTTGGTATTGAATGTATAAAATATCTTTAAATTAAGCAAAAGCCCGGGTTCTAAGCCTGAAGGGAGCCGGGCACACCACACACACATATATATATATATATATTCAAATTATATTTTATTTCAATGCTATTTTACCTTAGGTCAAGTGAAGTAAAATAGGCAGAATTTATTTACATGAAAATATCTTGAAGTTATTCATATATTTATTGGGAAATCCAGATTAAATTTACTTACAAACTGAAAAAATATTCCAAATGCTAATCAAATCAAAGAAGTCATAAAACCATGAATTTTATCATTTACTTTTAAAAGTCATATTTACAATTTTTAAAATAATTGTAGGCCTACCAAAATGACCAAGAAAAAATTGTATCACTCCTCGTGTTTCGAAAGTTGATAAGATTATTCTTTTTTAATGATATCTTGCGTTAAATATTCCTAAGTAACATTTATATATCTTTCTAAATAATATCATTTTCCTTTTTATACAACCCAAATTTTCTCTGTTTAGTTAGTTCTTCACATATGGGGGTTTTATGAGCCTTTACAGTGTATTTAGCATAATTATTGTTATTTTGCGAAAGTGTTTCTCCTATACAAGGTTTTTACGTCCTTTATAGTTTTTTACTTATTCAAAATTATATATTTTGCATATTATTAACTTTATTTTTGTACCATTTTACAAACATCTAGATATTTAATTTTTTAATTGGCCTATATATATATTAATATTTCATATTCATATATTGTCCTTTTTGTTCCAGCTATTTTCTTGAGTTTTTAAATCAGTTATCTTCTTATTGTAACAATCTATATGTACTGTCTAACAAAAGCTGCGAATTTTTAAAATGACTTGAGTTTTATTTAAATTTATTCAAATATTTCTGAAGGTTAAATATATCAACTGTTTATTTTCTCAATATGTTCTCTCTCTAGCTTGTATTTTATATATTTGTCAATCTAATCAATGATATTCTCGTGTTGAACTATTTGGCTATATAACATTGAAATCTTGTTTTCGTTAGTCAAAATATAATCCAATTTTACGTACTTTCATTTTGAATGTTTTCAAGATCTTTTCTGTAGAAATAAAAATTCATAATACTTTTTTAAATGAGTTTGTCCTTTCTCATCCTAATCCCCAATCAAATTTACCCACAGTATTAAAATTTTATCTTTACAATTCTGGCTTAATGTCTCATGTGACAATTTAATATGTTGTTGATGTGATTAAAGTTTAAACTTATATAAAATTCTTTACTTCTTCATCATAATATGAACTGTTTGGCCATAAACTGAAAATAGTATAGAAAATAATTTACCACCTGTTGATACACTATCAAACTGCACAGTGTATTCTTTGACATCTTTTTTAATAAATCCCATTATACTTATGCTTCCAAAATTTGTATCTTTGGAGTAAAATATGTTCTACCTTCGCCAAATAAATAGTCTTTTCATCTTTTTTTAAACTTCATAAAATATAGAAAGTCTCACTAATACAAGATAATTAATCTTCATTCATGAAAATTATTCAAAATTATAAGTGCCTAAATAAAAAAAATATTGAAAGTGTGTGGGTTCCAGTCTGGGGTTGTTATCACTCTGAAACTTGACCCAAGGCAATAATTTTACACTCTTTGGGAATAAAGGCCATAATTTAATTGCATTTCTCATGATTTAAATATTTATTAAAAAATATTCTTTACACATACATTCATTTTGTCTTCAAAAAATTCATGTTGCAGTTAAGAACTATCAACAAACTGAGAGAAAGTTAATGTACATCTTGATTTTAAACTTAGAGATAAAAGCTTGAATCACTACACTGACTAATGCATGTTGATAAGCAATTTGTAAAAGTTTGTTATAAATAATAATGTAGAAATAACAACTGCAATGACAAGAATATAAGGAGTGAACACTAGGTTTGCCTTGTTCAATTCTTTTAAGATCTCAACAAGATATCAAAGAGTTTTTTTTTTCAGTTAATAGCAAGCTTTTTTTGCCATCAAACCCATATTATAACTTAGAAATATATATATATATATATATATATATATATATATATATATATATATATATATATATATATATATATATATATATATATATATATATATATTAAAATCTAGAAGGCAGACTATGGCTATTTATAGATATATAATAAAATAAATTTACAAAGTTATAGATAATTATCAAGTATTATGGTAATAAATTTTGGCCTACAACATATTTATTTCATATAGTTGTATTTCTACATACTTTATACAATTTATTTTGTTAAATATATCTATAGTATATCACTAACATTTGAGGCAATACCTTGTTTACTTTGTTTGAATCTCATACATATCTGAAATTCAAGGATTGGTATATATGTGTGTGCAATTTATAAAAGGATCCTTAGATATTTTATTCCCCACGCTTGAATTTTGTATATCTTTATTTGTCTTCTCGTGATCTATTATTTCCAAATGAAATACTCCCAGATGTTTTGACTTCGATTTGGGTGTGGAAAGTTTGTAAAAGCAGAGATAATAGTATGGAATATAGATTCTTCTAGATAGTGAATAAATTGAATCTGAAGATGTTTTCTCTGTTTTTTCATCATTGTTTCTAAGACAACTGGATATCATGAAGTATAGCATAATTTTTATATAAATAAATACTTTTAGTAATTTTAATAGCACATTTTTCAAATATTACTTAATAATGTAATCTATTTATAGATCAAACTATTTAGTAAGCATTATAGGAAAATTATCATTATTATAAGAAAAGCTAGTCTGATATATTTAAGTATTAGCCTTAAAACGTTTTAATTTAAAAATTAAATTTGTAATTTTTATTTTACAGAACTATTATAAGATGTTTTTACTCTGGAAATGATGATCAGTTTATCAGATATGTTTAGAAGGAGTATTGTAATGAGAGTTTCCTAAAGAACATTAAATGAGCCTTGTATGAACCTTAGAATTTTTACTAACTTTTAAAAATATGTGTCTTGCAATGATTTAATTATGAAGGATTGATAATAAAAGTCATTTTTCTTTTTAGTATCCATCTTTCTAAATATACTAAGAATTGGTTGTATCCAAAATTTTATAATCTTTCATAATCTTTTTTAATGTACAATAATAATTCTAAATTATTCATATAATAAAATTATTTAATGTTACCATCACAACTTATTAACATGTTTTTGTTTAATCTATGATACCATCACAGTAATAAATTTATATACATTTTCATGGAATATATGAAGTTATAAACTAAACTCTAATATGACTCAAACATTTTTCAAATCAATAGATTTTCTTCTCATAACATATGTATATTATTTATTAAATCAATGTAAATCCCTAATTCTAAATAATCATTATATCAACAAATATTGCTTTAAACTAAGTGAGTTTTGCTAACATAATGTAGGAGTGTTCTTTATATTATGACACTGTAAATAGGAAAGAAAAGATTAGATGTAGTGATGAAACAGTATGGTAAAATCAACATGTATATTATAGATAGCCATGAGAGAAAAATTTCTTATAGATATTGGGTATGTAAAGTCATAAATGATCAATTTAGCATAGAGTTTGTCTATAAATATAACAATGTAAGGTTAATTTTTATATTCAATTTAAAGAAAAATATTTCAATAAGTGACTGTCATTTGTGTAAGAAATCACATAAGTATTAGAAAACTTTTTACATTAGAGATATTATATTCATATCGGCCATTCAAGCCAATTGTGCAAATGCTTTGCGAGTGTTAAATAATAAATGAATACCCTCTGACCAATACAAGATATAGAATTTATGCAGGAATAAAAAGAATCCTCTTATTCCTACGACTCAAATATTTATATATGAGCAAATCTGAAGTACTGGCACAGGAGGTGTGACAATATAATGGTCACTTTAAATTACTATATACAATGTCTGAATGAATGATGCCGATGAAATTTTCTAGAATTTACTAAGCATCATTCCAACTGAAACTTAATCATATATATAAATAAGCAGTTATTTTTATAGCATCTGTATACAATTTGTAATTACATTCATATCGGCCATTCAAGCCAATTGTGCAAACGTTGCGAGTGTTAAATAATAAATGAATACCCTCTGACCAATACAAGATATAGAATTTATGTAGGAATAAAAAGAATCCTCTTATTCCTACAACTCAAATATTTATATATGAGCAAATCTGAAGTACTGGCACAGAAGGTGTGACAATATAATGGTCACTTTAAATTACTGTATACAATGTCTGAATGAATGACGCCAATGAAATTTTCTAGAATTTACTAAGCGTCATTCCAACTGAAACTTAATCATATATATAAATAAGCATTTATTTTTATAGCATCTGTATACAATTTGTAATTACATTCATATCGGCCATTCAAGCCAATTGTGCAAACGCTTTGTGAGTGTTGGTATTCATTATTATTTAACATGCAAAGGTTGCACAATTGGTTGAATGGCGTATGAATGTAATTACAAATTGTATACAGACACTATAAAATAAATGTATTTATATATATATATATATATATATATATATATATATATATATATATATATATATATATATATATATGATTAAGTTTCAGTTGGAATGATGCTTAGTAAATTCTAGAAAATTTCATCGGCGTCATTCATTCAGACATTGTATATAGTAATTTAAAGTGACCATTATATTGTCACACCTTTTGTGCCAGTACTTCAGATTTGCTCATATGTAAATATTTGAGTCATAGGAATAAGAGGATTTTTTTTATTCCTGCATAAATTCTATATCTTGTATTAGTCAGAGGGTATTCATTTATTATTTAACACTCGCAAAGCGTTTGCACAATTGGCTTGAATGGCCGATATGAATGTAATTACAAATTCAATACAGATGCTATAAAAATAAATGCTTATTTATATTAGAGATATTATGAAATAGAAGTAGGAATAAAAGTTGGATTAATTTATAATCACATCTTTGATACTTTCTTTGAGTGTCTATAATATTGACAGTACATTTTTTGCATTATCCTAAATGTAATATTAGGGTATGAGCACAGACTTTCACATGACCCACCACTCTCCACTCCATCTAATAATACTGATACACTTAAACACATATATGTAGTAATTGACTGAAAGAATAAATTAATAAAATGCTGTCACAAAACAACTGCAAAAAATTTATTTCAAAACTCATTTTGAATAAAGAAAAATTTGCTCAGAGTTTAACATATTAAAAATATTTGTTGGATATTATCAAAAAATTTCATTTAATTCTGATTTAGAAATCATCGTAGCACATTTTGTGAAAACATAGGTTTATTTATTTTATTAATCTAATAATTTGCAATGATGTTACTTTTCATTGATATATATATTTCAATGTGTTATAGTTTCTATGATTTCTTCCTTTGTTATGAGCTTCTGCCACAACTTAGATATTATTGATATAGGCAGACACTTTAAATGATGATTAGCATTGTAAGATATAAAAAAGTCACATCAAAGTAAAATTGATTGATTGAGATTGAAAGAAATCTTTCATTGGTAGTAATTGCTTACAATAAATTGTTTTTAAATATGTACACAACTAAATTATAAATAATATATTGTAAGCATTTGTATAAGATACAAAAAAGGAAAATAAAAAAGAAAAACAAAGTTGTTGCAAAATGTAAAGGAAGATAGAAGTTAGTACTAATGCATATCTGAAACCTAGAGAAATGGAATTAATGGAGGAGATTTAGGATGAGGTTTGTGGGTCTGATGTCATAATTTTTTGATAAATAACTAATAATGTTAGTTATTATCATTTATAACAGAGTAAAATCTACTGGAAAGTTAAGTGTATGTTTTAAAATATATTATGTGCCAAGATCCTTCATTTAAACTGGATGCTGACAGAAAGTAAGAATGCATTGATAATGATCTCAAATAAAATTATATAATTCTTAACAAGTTTGGTAGCAAATTATCACTAACAGTTTGAGTGATCAAATTAGGTAAATTTGAAAAACTTTAAAATCTCTGCCTTGTGCGGTCATTATTACATCTGATTGGCTGTCATATAAACATTTTTAAGGCACATCTGTCAAAGGTTTCAGCCTTTCACATTATTATTATATCATCTGCTTGCACTTAATAAATTAATATATCTCAAGAAGTATAAAAAATTTTGTGTAGACATTTCTAAATGATGTTCTTAAGTCTATACACTTTGAAATTCTTAATATATTTTCTTCTAATGTGAAGAGATATTTTTGAGCCATAAGAAACATAAATCATGTTTTACAGAGAATCATCTGTGCAGAAATTTAAATATTAGTTTTTAGAACTCATTATTTAAATAATAAATCATATTAGATATGAGACCCCAACAGCACCTTTTGGAGATTGTATGAAAAAACTTGCACCAATTTGTATGTAACGATTATTTAATCAGATATAACTTCATCAACGTGTTGATTTGCTTTTTGACAAATAATAAAAGCACAACATTTACCTACCCCCCCAAAAAAAAAACATTTACTTATTCCGAGTAAGTAATATTTTATTAAGGCTGTGAACCTCAAGAGTAAGTGCCTGAAAAATGCGAAGATAGGGACCTCTACAGGTCTTAAACACAAGCTTACGACGAGTAAGTAAAATATTCAGAGGCTAAAAATTCATCGTATGGTAAATAGATTAAATAATTATTAAGTATTTAAAGCAATAGAGTAAAAGAAAAAAATATTGGAAACGAATAAGCTTGTGTAAAATTGAATGATTATCTAAGTTCAAAAATTATTTAATTTGGCATAAGTTTCTGAAGTAATTCATTTTTCAATGAAAAAATATTGGTTTTCAGCGATTTGTCAGAACCAGTCACTATACAAAAATGATTGTTTTTTTTTTTTAAATAAAAGACGTTTATAAAAGCTATTTCAATTATTTGAGTATTTTCATCCTTAGAGACACTTCTTTTAATTGTGTGTAGTTGCACAGTTTTTTGTTATTGAAATCTTAATTTTTATTTTTATTTTTTTCGATTTTTTGTCATTAATTATCATTTCTAAAAATATTAATATCTTTTTGAAATGAGCATAAACAGATAGTTCTGATTAAATATTTTTTTATTAGGAGCCATCAGTAATAAAATTAATAAAAGTTTTATTTTAAATAATCGAGCAAATTCTTCTTACTCTGGGAATTATTTCCAATAACAGTGAAGCATATGTTTAAATTTTGATTTGCGCTTTGTTTCATAGAGATAATTTTTTCCCAATGGAGATCAGAAACTTTTCAACTTTTGAGATAGAATTGATATTAGAGTCACATTTTTTAAAACTAAAAATGATGTACGTTATAATAGGCAAACTAATTTTTTTAATTAAAATTAGCTGTCAAATGAAAAATATAAACTGTTCTGGTGATCTGAAATGATGAAACTTATATTTAAAAAAACATTTTAAATTGATTTACAATTAATGTTAATTTAATCTAAAAATTGAAATTTTATGTATACTGCATTAATGCAAACAATCTGATAGTTATGCATTTATTACTATTTAAAACGTAACTGAATGCATAAATTAAATATGTTAAGCATTAGTAACGCTATAAGTACTTAACTACAGCCATGATTGTATTATTATCATTACGATAATATTTGAATACAAATATAATTTACATATTTGGAGTTTAGATGTATTTATATGGGATTTGAACACATACTTTCAAGCTCCTTTCAGCTATCCACTCTATCTCATATACAAATGACCATACACATGTGAAAAAGATAAATGATCTCCAATATATGTATTTTATGTTGAATG
The DNA here is from genome assembly GCA_028023455.1 of Epiperipatus broadwayi. Lineage (NCBI taxonomy): Eukaryota > Metazoa > Onychophora > Udeonychophora > Euonychophora > Peripatidae > Epiperipatus > Epiperipatus broadwayi. Next base: position 378,877 of record JAQFVV010000286.1, on the reverse strand, counting down.
AGCACTCATCAGTTGGTCCAGATCATCATCTCCTATACATAGGAGGTCAGAGTGATTTAAAAATCAACATGGGAATGACAATAATACTGGCAACAACAAGAGATTTGGGGTTCCATCATCAGATTTTCAATTGTATGGAAGAGGTGGAGGATGGACTATATTAAAGCCTGTCCAGTAAAGTTTGAAGTTCTGTTATCCTTATATAAACCGAGCACTGATTATATATATATGTGTGGGAGATGATAATCATCTGGCCAAACAGATGGATACTGGTTCAAAATATGTGCATTGGAGATCATTTATCTTTTTTTACATGTGTGTGTGTTCATGTCTATTCATTGTATGAAATAAAGTGGATAGCTGAAGGGAACTCAAAAACTTGTGTTCAAATCTCCTATAATTAGTATTATTATAATAAATCTCCAATAATTAGTCTTATTATAATAAATAAAAAGCCAAATGACTTTATGTTTGAGAGTTCATAAAAAGTTGGAACACCCAAAAGTTCCAGAACAGGAATAAGTATTATGATTAACAACAAATTTAAATATTTAAAAAATATTTGGCAATAAAAATATTGTACAAATTATTGCCTATTATCTTTAAATACTCAAGCATTCAATATTTGCCATATAATACTAAATTGTCCAAGCACTTTACTACTGTTACACAACGCTTTATTTACCACTCTTTCTTAAAGTTTACAGTTTCAATTTCCCCATCAATATTTTTCAGAACTTTATATCTTTATATTGAAACTGTAAACTGTAAGAAAGAGTGGTAAATAAAGCACTGTGTAATAATAGTAAAGTGCTTGGACAATTTAGTATTATATGGTATACATTTGGCAATGCAATAAGAAATAGTAGTTATTATACTTCATTAAATATTTGGATGGATTGTGAGTGATAATACTGATAATACCTTATGTTCTGTAAATAAAGTAGTTCCAATTATTATTCTTCCTAATAAAAGATAAATTAATTTAAAAGATGCATATTGTACACTTCAAATAAGGTTCAAATATCATATGAGATAATAAATAAAAATAAACAATAATTATTAGTGCATAATAAATCAGTAATAAAAGTTAAAGCAAAATAACATAACAGAATTTAGTTGTCTTGCATCTAAGTATGTTGTCTTAACATTCACAATACATGTTTCTAAAACTCATAGAATATTTTAAATAAAATGAGTATGAAAAGAAATATGGTTCATAAATCAGTTGAAGAGATGCTGGTATTCATAACTGGAATTAAATGTCCCAATTATTGTTGACATTAAACTTATATGAAAATTGTGTCTTTCATAATCTTGAATAATAAATATAATTTAGAATCTAATATTTGTAGGGAATACTTATTTTGTTAGCATTGTTAATTTAATTCAAGTAATGATTCTAATAAATAAAATATTGTTTATTTATTACTTAGCTATTTATTTAAGATTCTTTTTATTTAGAATGATATAAGTCTGTGTTCCAATCAACTACTTAATCTCTGAAAAAAAAAAGATGTGTATTTCCATAAGAAATGAGGAGCTTCAGTGTGAATGGATTGAAAGAAGCTCCAAAATAAACAAATGGCCATTTAATTTAATTTTATTCTATTATTTTATTATTGTTAAATGCATCAAATAAATAAATACACATTAACCAATGGTCTAGGCATATAGCTGTGACTATGTAGTTAAAAGAATTTTATCATGAGCTTGAATCTTTATTTGGTGGATTTAGGAAACTTTTTGCTGCTTATTATAATTAATTACATGTTCAAGTTATTCATTTCATAGTTAGTCAAGCATCTTATTATATAGAACATAATGATAATTTGGTATGGAAAGTATTGGATAAAAGAATTAACTATTCCTCACTTAATTTTCTTCTTTTAATGTGTCATCATTTAATTTATTTCATGGTAAAATAGTCCATCCACAGTAAAACAAAAGTAATGTACATTTAGGAACTGGTATACAGCAAATTAAAACAGCAAATACTAAACTTACAAACTATACATCAAATTAAAACAGCCAATATTAAATTTGATAACTCATTAAAATAAATAACCATGTCAAATTTGGTAAGTTTGGTTGTGATAATTTTAATTGCTTTAAATTATATACCAATAATGGATGCACTGAAGAAATTTGTTCTACTTTACAAATTTTTCAATGTTACATACACATACACACACGCGCGCACGCACACACACACATATATATATATATATTGTTAAAAGGAGGTTTGTCTTGGCAACAGTTCGAGATTGTTGACTGTTATTGATATTGAGATTGTGTAAGTGTTGACTGATTTTAATGATATATATATATATATATATCATTACAAGATTTTTACAGATTTTGTAAATGGAAATTGTTGTTTTAATAGGAATTTCCATGTAATTAATTTGAAATATTTCAACTATGATTTAATCAGGCAGACAAACATTTAGGCTGAAATCTATTTTTAAGCCAACATTCTCTCGACATAATATATAATATAAAATAATATAATGGTATGCATGAATTCTAAATAAATCCCATATATATTTTATTTCAATTGAAAAAACAGGTATTGTTATTGGAATCATTTTAAATAAAATTAATAGTTATGATTTAAAATAAAAGGAATTAGGAATATAAAATTTTTACTAATTATATTTAATTTAATCTTACAAGAGAATTCTGCAGTAAACTAAATATGATTAATAGTTATGTTAATTTTAATTTTTTTTTTTTATAAATACAGACTCCAATTTTAATTTTATTTTTAAAAATTCTACATTATTTTCTATAATTATTGATATTTTAAATGTTAGTAAATTTATTAAGAAACAAAATAATTTTAAAATCTATTTAATGAGAAATAAAAAAAACACTTAGGTGTTTGAGCTTTTAGTTTACTTTACTTGCGAGTTATTTTATCTCTTAAAAAAACTAGTGCATATAAAATTTGAATATATTTTTATTAATTAACAAAAACATACTTGTAATGCAAAAATATACTTTCAAATTGAAAGAAAATGTACCTTTTTTCCTAACAATATAAAACACACCATTCTGACATGATTATTAGTCACCTGATTAAACCTGACATCTATCAAGTAAATAAAAACTAAAATATTAATACATCATTTTTATAAATAAATTATGTTTCATATATAAAAAAAGTAAACTAAGTAGCGACTATTAAAATAGTACTATCTATAAGAGCGCTGAAATAAACAACATGGATCTTATAGTATCATTCATTCTAGTTAGTATCCAGAACCTACAATGAAAATATTGAATAATAAATTGGTTATTAGAATAATTGTTAATTAGAAAAATAAAAGTGAATATAATTATTTTGGATTTGATTAGCACTATATTTAAGACAGATCATTGGAAATATAAATGTATTTATAGGTAAATGTATCATCATCATCATCATTAATAATTATCAATCCATTGCAGAATTAAGATCTCTCCAAGTTCAATCCATCTTCTCCAATCTCTAGCCTCTCTTCTTCACATCACCCATGCATATTTTTTTTATTTCATCCATCCATATTATATGTGATTTTTTACAATCTTTTGAAATCCAATTTAAGATTTCAATTGTCCATCTGTTATCATCTCTTCTAGCAATGTGAATAGCCCATGTCCACTTCAGTCTTTTAATTCTTTCAATGATGCCAATAACATCTGTTTGTTTTCTTACCCATGTATTGCATTTTTGATCTCTTCTTTTTACTCCTAACATGCATCTCTCCATATTCCTTTTAGTAGTCTGAAATCTTTGTATTGCTCTTGTATTAAGTGTCTGAGTCTCAGATCCATAAGTAAGAACTGGTAAAAAACATTTATTAAAACCTTCCCTTTTCAAACACATAGGCATATTTTCTTTTAATATTAAGTTATTTCTGTCAAAAGCACTCCAACCAAGTTTAATTCTATGAATAATTTTATCCATTATGTTTCCATCTGTAGTAATAATCTGAGTAAAGTATTTGTAGTTGGTAACTTTTTTTAACTCATTCTTATCAATCTTTAATTTCATCTTTTGAGAAATTCCATTGAACATTACTTCAGTCTTTTCAATGTCTACCATTAGTCCTACTTTCTTACTTTCATCTGATAACTCTCACAGCATTTCCTGAAGTTCTGAAGCATTATTTTCAAAATCAATTATATCATCTGCAAAATCTAAATGATTTAAATAATATCCATTTACTTTTATTCCTTTAGCTTCCCATTTTAATTCACAATATACTTTAAAACACTGCTGTAAAAAGTATTGGAGATATGGAGTCACCCAATCTTACACCTTTCTCAATGTTAACCTTCCTAGTATCATTATGTAATCTAATTGTTGCTGTTGCATGTTTATAAATATTCTTCAGAATATGACAATATCCAGGGTCTATACCTTGATGATCCTACACTTTAATCACTAAAGAAATACTTATAGAATCAAATGCCTTTTCATAATCTACAAATCCAAAGAATAATGGCAACTCTTATTCATTGTTCTTTCTATAACTTCTCTCTCTCTCAATACTTGGATAAGATTTTCTGTACTGAAACCAGTTTTAAATCCAGTTTGATCTCTTGATAGGTGGAAATCCAATGTTCTCTGTAGATGTGTTATAATTATCTTTGTAAAAAATTTGTATAAAACTGATAAAAGGCTGACAGATCTGTAATTTCTAATAACTTCTTCATCACTTTTTTAAAATATTAATATTAATACTACATTCTTCCAACCATCTGGTATATTTTTATAATTTAGACATTTGGCATATAACTTTGCCAAAATTTTTTCTATTTCTTCACTTGCTTCATTTAATATATTGAATATAAAGTCCATCATTACCTGGAGCTTTTCATTTTTTCATAAATTTATTTGCATGTCTCACTTCTTCATTTAAAATTCTGGGCAATTTAGAAGATATAATAGTTGTTGGAGGTAGTTATTACTTGTTACTATATAATTTTTGATAGAAATTCTCTACCCATTTTATGATGCTATCTCTCTTTTTATTAATAGTTTTATCTTTTTTTTTTACTGCAAATATAAGTTTCCTAGCAATATTAAAATGCTGTTTTCTTCTGTAGCTTTCCTTACTAGTTTACATTTATACTTTATGGTATCATTATCAACTCTTTTTTGTACCATTTTTAAAAATTCAATGCATGAATTCCTTTTTTAATGTATCATTTTTATATGTTTTTATATTTCTTCTTTTTTTCATAAATTCTCTAGTCTCAATAAAAATTGTAGTAGTCAATTGTTTCTTTTTTCTATCAGCTAGCTCTGTTGCAGTTTTTAAAAGTATATCATTTATTGCCCTATTAATTTTATTCAAATCTGAATTTTGTTCAAAATCTGCTAGTATTTGAAAACAATTTGCAACTTCTAATTTAAATTCATGAGAGTTTTCCTGACGATTAGGAATGTCAATTGTGAATACTGTTTTTCTTAATAATTTTTGTCTCTCTAGTTTTGTATTAACACATATCTTACATCTTACTAAT
>JAQFVV010000286.1:298357-368357 GCA_028023455.1 Epiperipatus broadwayi | reverse complement strand
TTTCAAGTTAAATCTAAAAACTCCAATTGTTGTTGAAGAAGCAATTATTTTTTTTTACTTTTTAGTGCACAGTAAATATAAGCATTAAATTAATTTTTTTATCTCTTTATCTAAATGTTAAAAGACAAAGGTTTTAAATAAAAAAAAGAAAAAGGGAAAATTCCAACTATATATTTTAGTAAAAAAACAATTAATTTAAATGTTGTTAAGTTAATAATATGGCATCTATTATATTTCTTTAAAAAACAATTGATTTTTATTTTTTTAAACGAAATTAAATAAATGTTTAATTTATTTAAGCACTTACTTAGATTTAACACATAAACAGTGTTAAATTCTTTACATAGTTCTGCATTTGATTATGGGTATGATAGATATGCAAATGAAGAAAAAAAATTGAGAATTCATATAAAAAGAAATGTTAGCTAGCACTTTATAAATAATCATTTAAAAATATGAAATAATGTATTAAAATTTATAATTATTTTGGGCAATAACTTTATCTCTCTATTTATTATTAAAACAAGCAAAACTCTTTGTACAGTAGTGCCACTCAGTGCAAGACAGAGTAATCAATGAGTGCCAGAAAACTTGTGCATAAAATCACTATCTAATGCATACTCACCCAATATCCTCAGACTAGTTTCTAGATTGTGGCATTCATCAGTGAGGAGCCTTGGATCTGAGAGCACTGCATCTAGAAGGATCTAATGCAACCCTCCACCAGCCACCTTTTATCTCTACTTAAGTATAAAACTATGAGAATAAAATTGAAAACACAAAAATATTTTCAATCCAAGCTCATTAGCTTATATAGTCATATATGTCTGAACTCAGTTCAGTACACATACATTTTGGTGTCTTTGGTTCTTTAATAACCATAGCCACTGCTATCTTTTTAGTGATATTTAGTGGCTTATATTTATTATTGTTAGTGAATTTTTAAATATTTGAAATTTAAAAAATAGTTATACTAAGTAGTCAAAGGATATTAAGCTATTACTATATGTTTTGTAAATGTGGCATAAGTCTTATTATACATATAAAATAATGAGGATGCCATAGCTATATATGATATAATGACTTGTCCGTGGTACTGGATTGTTATACTGGGATTCTGTTGTCTTTGATTATATATATTGAACATTAGAAGATGTGGGGTACCATATTTAAAGCGATGTAATTAAAAGGTTTGTTCACTTATGAATGTTGTAATTTAATCACACATGATAATTAACTAGATTTGCAAGAGTATTTATTTGTTATTGTTGATAAAAAATATAATTAAAAAAACAGTTGATAATCTTGTATTAAATAAAGAAAAATGGAATAAAGCTTCAAAATAAATAAATTAGTTACATATGTATTAACCTTCTGCCTGTATAATGTAATTGATGAAATCTTATAATTCAAGTCATACATTTTATATGAGGATAGAGGATCCATAAGGATTGTTGTTTTTCATTATCAGCTAACACTATCTTTTTAAAAAAATAAAAAAATAAGAAAGGTGTCTTATTTAAATCCTGGATTAAAGGCTATTAAATAAAATAAATAAATAAATATTTTTGGAATTTTATTTCTAATGATAATTCAGTTGAGTATTTATGTCTTTGAGGCATACATTCACACAATACTGTAATATAATAATTTAGAAAAATGTAAATGTGACAAAATTTATACATGGATATATAAATATGCTTTAAAAATGTCCAATGAATAGTATAAAATCTAATTCAATTTACCCTAGTGCATTTTCAGTGCAGAAAACTATGGTCATGATTATTGTGACTTACACCCTAGGTCTGCTTTAAATAAATGCCAAGTTAGCATTAAATTCTTAAAATGTCTTACTGTTTAATCTTTTGTTAATGATATTATTGTAGTTATTAATGAATCACACCTCTTTTATTTTTCTCTTTTCCATTCTAAACAAATGAGTTTAACATTTGCGGGCAAAAAAAGTGTCCATACTTTTTTTAATGATCCATAAATACAACCTGCTTAATTCTAATCATTATATTAAAACAGGATTGGCTATAATATATAGTAGAATATCCAAGCCATTGTATTGAACAGCATTGCAGAAATTCTACTTTATTAATTTTATCTTTTATATTGTCAATCTATCTGTTTAAATTAGTTGACGTTCTAAAGCCTACATTAAAATTTTGATTACAAATTTTAATTATATTTGTTGCATAGAAGGAATATATTTGTTGATCCTAAACAATAAAAAAAGTGTTTCCTTCAGTAATGTGGAGACAATATTATTGAAAGATTATATGAATAAGTAATATAAATGAAATTAAATTGTAATTTGAGAAGAAATGTTTGCGATCACATACTACATAAATAGCGCTCAAGGGTAACAATATTTGTTGCATATATATAAAGTAATAACACTTTAATAACTGACCTTTTCTAATACATTTTTATTTTTAGATGTTAGAAATTGACTCACTTTCAATATATAGTCCATTTAAAGCAATGCTCTGGTTTAAATGTTCTTTTTCACTTTTGAATTAGTCTGAAACATTTGCGAAATGATGCCTTTAAACATCGGCATTGTTTTTTTCTTTACCACTTATAATTTCATAAAAAAGTGACATTTTTTATTTGAGAGAATAAAAAGAAGTTATAAGGAGTGAGATCAAGTAAATATAGCTGACAGATAAGCTGGATCATGCTGAATTTAATTAAACATTGCTTCACAGTTAAAGTTTTGTTTGCTGACAAGTTGTCATGGTGACACTTACATTCCTCATTTTTCACAAAATGATCCATTTATATTTTCTCACACTATGTAAATTTTGCAGAAGTTGAAGGCTTTAAATGCCTGATTGTTATGAAGAAATTCTGAGGGAACAATGACATTTACATCTAAAAATAAATTAGCATTATTTGGACTTCAGTCATCATGCATTTTAAGGACATGGTAAATTTGACACTTTCATTAAACCACTCATAAATTTGTGATTTTCCCCAGAGCAACTTGCTTGTAATCTATTTTAAGCACTACAAATGTTTTTCCTGTCATTTTTCCTAAAAGAAAACAGAATTTCACATTGTTTCAACTATTCAACCATTACAATAATTGCCTAATCCAAAAAAGCAACTCACAAAAATGTGCTCCATGACACATATTAATGCAGAAAGGTACTTACAAGAGGTATCTAGTGACAAAAGCAGGTATTACAACAGGCACATCTACCAGAGAATGGTTCCAACTATTTTTGGTTTCCCTGTCATGTATCTAATTTTAGATATCTTAGAAATACTCCATTGTTAATATGAGGCAGAATTACCAACTGAAATGGTAATATATTAATTAAAACATTAATAATATTTTTTTTTTATAACTTATAAGGATATAAGATAATAATTGCATTCCATTAATAGAAAAGATAGATATTCATATTTTAAGGTATTAAGTAGGTGATGGTATTGAGTTAATAAAAATCACTTTTTTTATAATCATTATGTTTGACTACATTTAAACTCAGTTGATATCTGTATTAGAGAAAGAACTTTTTCTGCTATAGAAATGATTATGCTAATTAATTAGGATATATTTGGGGTGAGAAAGCAATAAACAAAGGCCCACACAAATTTAAACTTAATATTTTTCTTTAATATTTTTAATTTATTAATTCTTGATATATGCAAAAATATTTAAATACTCATAAATAAAAAAAATAATTATATAATTCTACTTCTTTTTAATTCATATTAAAATGATAATGATTAAACTGGCAATAATAATTTTTTTAAATCCATTTTTTACTTATAGACATTCCATGCTACATTCAAATGAAACACATACAATTCATCATCATCAGCATGGAGAACATTATCATATAAGACAAGTTATATATATATATATATATATATATATATATATATATATAACTTGATGAGATATAAAATATTCTATACCTATATATATATATATATATATATATATATATATATATAGGTATAGAATATTTTATATCTCATCAACCCTTTTTAATCTTATGGCCTTATGCTATTAAACCTTTTTCCAATAGATCTTTTTTTCATCAAAAATCCTCTTTAATTTTCTTATCTAGATTTAAAGGCAGATTATTCATTATATACATAATATAAACATAAATGGTGCTACTTTTAAATCACATTATTATATCATCAAGTTATATCCTCCCATTTTTCAAAATTGTTTTTAATATATGAATTTTGTAACATAATCAATATATATCTTATTATATTTTAAAAATTGTGTATTATATACTAAAGCTTTTTTATTGTGTCCATTTTTATATATAGTGTTATGTTTTATGCCCAAATACCTGTGGGTTCCAAAGATAATGTATGGTAAAAGGACATTTAGATATGAAAGCAACAACTGTGAATAAAAAATAAATAGTGCTCTACCAAGAGCTCCTGCTTCCTTAGAGGGGAGAATGTTGGCTCATCAAAATATGAGTAGTATTCTGATAAAAACAGTATATTTTGTCTGCCCTTTTTTTAGTCACTTATTATAGGGCTTGCTCATGATGAGACTCTCATGTCATCAGACACTCCCCTATACAAAGTGTGACAAAAAGATTATGTGTTAGTACAACAAGATTTCCATTGTTTAATAACACATACAATTTTTCTGAGACTATTTTTTCATAACAGGCAAATGCTTATTAACTGGCAGTTCTTTAATGTGATCTTAGCCTTGAAGTAATACAATCATTAATGATCTGATTTAAAACTGAATTTCAATGAGGCAAAAGTTTTGGCTGCAAAAATTATATGTTTAGAAGCCCTATTTGGGATTTCTCCTGCTTATCTCAGACATGAAAGAGTCTAGAAAATATGATTTTTAAAAATGGCATGACTCGCATAATCTGGCTATGTTTTTGTGTCTGGCAGATTATTCAATTCAGTGATAGCAATAGTAAAAATAGTAATACTAATAATAAGTTAATTCTAAATATAAGTACATAAAATATGAAAGCTTTACTTGCTAAAAACTATTCAAAAACAGAATGGAGTATTGTCTGGTAACTAAGAAGTTATCAAGATTTAAGAGCAATATGAGAGCTGATTGAAACTCATCTCCCAATGGAAGGATTCTTGGATAATCATTTAATGAAAGGAGAATGTATGGTGGTGTATATTTCTGCAAAGACCATTTTAATGTTTTCTATAACTGGAATTCTTCATTGTATTAATGAAAGTCTAAAAGTTTTAAAACTTCTTATTCACAATAGAATTTGTGATCATTTTATTAGTATCTATGCTCCAATGTCAGATTAAAAAAAGTCAGAGCAGAAAAGCTTTCATTCCTTGTTGGATAGCATCATTACAGCAATAACTTTAAAAAATCAAATTTTTATTTGTGGAAATATGGAATTCATTTTAGGAATTTGTGAAATATATAAATACATCTATTCTTGAGTTTACTAAAGGGAAGAACAAAGAATGATTGTTTGACAGAATAATAGATTAAATGTAGAACTTCATAATATATATAAATGATTTGAAGGCAGAGGGTAAATAATTGATAAGAAAGTTTAAAAATGAGTAATGGATTAAAATTGCAAAATATGCAGATATTCACTAATTGTGATCATTCTGGATCTAATTAAAAATCTTACTGATAACAAAAGAAGACATTGTTATTGGCTCAATGATATCTTTTTAAAAAGTTAAAAGAATGTATTATTAGATATTAGAATTTTATGTTATTAAAATGATATATATTAGAAGTAAATAATCATCAAAGAAACAAAACAAATTGAAAAAATATTATTAATTGTTATTAAAATATTTCACTTACAGTTTTTACAAAAATGATTTTCATTTTCATCTATAATGGCTGTTTCTGTGGCAATTTCTAGTTCTCATAACATATTTTCTATATTTTCTAAGAGCTGTCTTTTAAAAATAAATTTTTTTCAAAAACAAACTCCATAATGACATTATTTTTGGTTTAATAATATTTTACAAAAATATTGCATCATTATCATTAACAATTATTGAAAATCATGCTTTTTGTGGCATTTAACAACAGGGGAAAAGAATCTAAAGCATCAGATAATCACAAATTGCCATCTCCTTCATAACTTTGTCATAACAATAGAATGTTCTGTCAATCACAGACAAAGTTTCGAAATGGTCTTTATATTGCTGACATCTCTTGAAATTTTTTTAAGATTAATATATTAAAAATTGAAGCTTCATAAAAATAATCAGTGTAGGCTATCACATACCATAATTTGATATATACAAGGCTTTAAAACAACATAAAAATGGTGTGATCACAGTGCCATTATTGTCAAATATAATAATACTATCACAGATCACTTTTGTGTATCATAAATATGTATATATAATGTTAAAAGGCATCTATGTTTTACATATATATTAAAAAGTGGTGAATTCAGTATATAATATTTTTAACAAAGCATTAGATACCATTCTCTAATTTACACTATTCACTCAAAACATTGAAACAAATATAGCAGTTCCAACTCCAGAATACTTTTCAGGCATTATATAGATTTTATATATAAACATGTACATGGAAAGAAAGAGATATTAATAGTAATTTTAAAGTAATAATATTTGATGTTTTATTTTTTTCAATAAACATTAATGATTTATTTTACTTGATTTTTGTTTTGCTGAAAAATTCTACTTTTTCTCCCTTAAAGTAGAAATTCAGTCCTTTGGAAATTGGTAACATTTTTTTGATGTATTAAATTAATTATAATTTGGTATTTTGAATTTAGTACAGTGAAGCTATAAATTATACTATACCAAAATACGTGAGTTCAATAATATGCTATTCAAAATAAAATGTAAACAAACAAACAAAAATGTAAATAACCAAGCAAAAAAACTTTAAAATTTATAAATTTAATACATATTATGATACTTGAGCCACCACCTGAGTGCCATAAGTAAATGCCTAAAAAAAAAAAAATGTATAAAATTTTAAATTTCATCAGGGGCCTTTTTTTAAATGTCCAAACATTGTAAATAATTATGCTTCTTAATAAAGTTTCTACAGTTTATGTTGAGAGCATACATATTTTGTTCATCCATTATTATCCTTTTTGATTTTATATACAGCACTTCACATAATAAAATATTTTCTAAGTATATTGCTAAAAGTTTTACAAAATTTTAGAACAAACTTAAAGTTAATACTGACTTAAAAATAAGAAACAATCAGGGAGATCACAGTTTCTTGATAACAAGACTAGTCTATTAGTTAAGCATTGATGGTTGAGAGGTCAGCACAACTGCCTTACAAGCAGTTGTCCTGGGTTAGTGGGTTTGCTTCCCACCTGATGCTATGACACATGAAAAAAACAAAACAAAACTAGTCTATTATATTTTTATAAATGACAAAAAGTTATTGAAAAAAAAAAGAAATATTACTCAGAGTGTATTGAACTAAATGACAGTCAGACATTTTACTATTTATATTATTAAAAAAATAAAAATACAATATAGTAAGTTTTGTTATTTTTCTTGCAAATAAAAATATATGTAAATACGATTCCTTAATTTACTATTAATTCCTAGATTACTATTATTATTGAAAAAATTAGTTTATACTTATATATATATATATATATATACATATATATATATATAAAGTACCAGTATTATATATATGTGCATATTAAAAAAATATTGTTTACTTGCAGTTTAATAAACAATACCTAGTCTATTCTAATCAATGTTTATCAACAAAACATGAATTATTATATACAGTACATGAAGGAATCTTGGAATGAAACATAGTTGATATTGTGGCTTCAATGTAAAATAAAAAAAATATTAAAACATTTTAAAGGAATTAAAATGTTAGGTTTCTTTAGCTCGTAAAAAATATATTTGTGGATGTATAATTCATTGTTGTTTTTTTATCTTCAATTAAGATGTTTACATTTAAATGGTTAATAAACCTGCACATATGATTTAAGTGCAATGATGGATTGTCAGATCTTGAATATAATATTAAGGCATTATGTTTCCAGTACTGTTACTTCCAATATGCAAACTCCTGAACAATAAAATCATTTCATAATTTTTTTAGTGAATATTGGAAATTATTATTAATTGTTTACAATGACAAAAGAAACATCAAATGTTTTTTGTACAAATATATAATAGTCTTAGATTACAAAGATGGTTATGATATACAAATTTAAATTAAAAATTTTGGAATATGAAATTAGCCTATCTTATAAATAAATTTTTATTTTCTCTGTTGTCTGATTGGTAAATGTATGAAAGTTTCTCCTTAAAGTTGTCACATATCATATTCATAACCTGTCATGTATCAAATTTATAACCATTTAACCATTAATAAACCATAAGAGTTGTCTGCCACAGCCACATATCCAATATAACGGGTATATATTTAAAACTTTAAATTTTAATTTAGCTTTATCAATGCCTTGCCAGGTATATGAACAGTACCAAAGCAGGTTGTTCTAAACATTTTTTTTTTCAATTGTAAAATTCTCATTTATTTATATAATATTAAAATGTTTTGTTTTAATTACATTAAATATTAAAAAAATTGTTAATACGACCAATTCAAAAAACCATTATGATGGCTTTATTAAAAAACACACCTAATTATGTTTATTCATAATATTGTCATTCTGCTGTTAATAACCATAACTTTTTTCCACAGCAGTTGGCCATAATTATTAATATCTTTTTTTAAACTTACATTAAATCTTTAAAAAAATTTGCTAAAGCAACCAATTAAAATATGACTTTTCCAAGGTCAGGTGCATCTGGTAGCAGAAATAAAAGTGAAAATTGATGAATATTTGAAGTATATGTTTATGATTTATATATAAATATGGAGATAATTACATAAATATGTTAATGCTTAAAAATTAATAGTATATATTTAAAGAATATTATGAAAATTATAATTTATAGAAATATCAAAATAAAATAAAAATAATTAAATGATTTATTACTTGGAAACTTGTAAAAAATTTGGGCACCAAAAGTGACAAAGTTGGTTCATGACCTAAGGATCTCCATAGTCTGCCACTCTATTGCTGAATATTGAGATCTGAAGAAGATGGCCAGGGACAGTCAAAACTGTTATTATATTAATAAAAATTATTTGCTTGAAAGTGTAAGAAGACTATGATTATTTAATAAGATATATTGTAGTAATAAAATAGTGTGAAATTAATTGAAGTCCAGTTTATAAAATTATATATTTGAAATTATAAAATGTTAACAGTTTATAACAGTAAAATAGAAATAATAATTTGTAATGCTGATTTGTTATTATTATAATTATTTAAAAACTGCTATAATATTGTCAAAATAACTTATTTATTAATATTTAAATACAGGCAGTAAAAATAATTTAATGCATACAGCTCTTGAATATTGCGTTTCAATAAAATATAATTAAATTCTGAAATTATATAAATGCTTAAAAAGTTTTCATTTATATGCAGTTATTTAATAAAATGATATTCATTAAACTGGATAATAAATTACTTTATTTAAATATTAATTAAAGTTATGGAAATGATGTTTCTTTTTTTATGTATTTCTTTTATAACAACCGTTGAATGAATCCTTTTAATATATATATATATATATATATATATATATAGTGAATATATATATATATATATATATAACATTCACTGATAAAAGGTGTGAAAGAATAAATGGTAAGATCTGTTTTATTGCGTTACGTTGTAACAATACTTTAAATAATAAAACTATATAATATATAAGGTTTAAACTTTTTTTTAAATTAAAAAGAAACAAGAAAATTTTTTTCTAATATATTTACTTATGATTACATTCTTCAAGGATGTAACTTTTAAGCTAATTTAAGATATCAAAAATGCATTGTAAAAAATTTAATAAAACGGACAAAAAAAGAACAAAAATATTTTTACTAACTAGATAAAATTCAAAGCATTAATCATTTAAACAATCTAACTATGAAGTTTTTAAGATAGCCCTCATTAAAAATTTCCGAATGATTTCCTTCTTTTGTCATCTGAAAATAAACCAATCTCGTTTTCTTCCATAAACTTTAATGTATAAATTAATGAAGGATTACAAGCATTTTCAATTTTAAAGCAAGAATCAAGCAAAGATTCTTCCAATATTGATTTAAGACCACAAAAGGAAGTTTAGTCAGCAGATGCTATTTCAAATATTTTTTTTTTAAAAAAACATTTCCTGAAGTATTAGAGACTGCTCTGTTTTTATATTAATATTGAACTAATCACTCTGCAGACATAAAGAATGATAAAAAATGGGAGTAAAAAACAAAGTCATCATGCTGGAAATTACTTTTTGTCGGATGACGTTTATATAAATTTGTTTTAATACTTATTGTTGAACTTCAAAACAAATTCATATATATTTAATTATATGAAATGTGAAGAGCTTTGTGAAGGAATGGACATTGTATTTATCTTCTATTATGATTTAAGGTTTGAACCTGATCTGGGATAAGGCATGAAATTTTCAAATCACAAATAAGTTTGAATTTTTTTTATAGACAACCAATTTTCTATTAGTGGACACTAAGTGGATATCTAAATATTATAATATAGAAAGAAAGATATCAAATTAATTTAGGTTGTTTAGAGAAATGTCTATAATATACATGCAAAAATGATTATAAGATGATATGGATCTTTGCTTCTGATAGTGAGCAGTTTTTTCACTATAGATAAAAGTGTTAAATTCTTATTATGACTTTATATTTCAAATGGAACTTAGATATAACAATTAATATTAACATAGCAGTAGGAATAATGATACTATTTCTTTGCCAGAGGCATCTAATTTGAAATTTATTATTAAAATTTAAAAAGATATGAATAAATTTTGGAAACTTAACTAGTTTTATTTATTATCATTTTCTGCTTTATGTAGAACATAAATACAAACAAATATCTCTTATGTTGTATAATTATTCCTTCAGATGCTGGCTTATTTTAAACAAAAAGTCAATGAAAAATAATTTTGCATCAGACAGAAATAATCACTATTCTATTGGAAATATTGCTTACTAATCAACATCATATGGTTGGTTCTTACATTAGGTATAAATTGATTTCTCATGAAAGTTAGTTTAAAAATATTATTTACTATCTATTTCTTTTTCTAGATCCTCTCATGATTTGAGAGAATAGATCTAATAACTAAATTAAAAAAAGTTTTGTAATATAAAACTTTATTATATACTGTAATGGGAGAAAGCTTTAAGATTTGCATATACTGACCACTAGGGCGCCACTAGCCTGAAAATTGGGACTAGACATTTATTTTAAGGGTGGACATGATATGAGAATCAAAATGCACCGGACTAAACTTAGGGAGAAACAAGAAATCTTAAATATTGTTTAGACAGTTGAGAAATCAAAGCACAAAGACAAACGTCAGCTAAATTAAGTTTGAACAAATTTTAAACTTTTATTTAAGAGCAAAACAACTTATAAGAAAAAGTTTACATGAAAATCAATAGGGTTATCTCAGGCATGTACTAGAATGACTAAACACATTGTTCTAATGACTTACTGACTCTCTAATAATGAGTTCTACAGGGAGGAGGCAATTTCATTCAGCAGAAGAGAAGTCCTCTAAATGTTGGTTTTCACATTCACAGGTATGCAAACAATACGTTCTTGAAATAAATCAACGAAACCAGTGCTAGTGAGCTTTTCTAGATCCCAAAAACAAATGTGTCGGGATCCAAAATGTCATATGCTAGTAGAAGCTACATCTTAAAACTATGTTCAAAGCAAAGATGATTGATTTACCTCAAGAACCATGATAAATATGCTTCAGAATGAATGGAAAATGAACAAATAAAACTGGTGACTCTCCAACCAAATGATTGACAAAACTAATCTAAGAATTAATGGTCTCAATAGGAGACAAGTAAATCATAAGAAAATCAGTAACGTCTGCCCCAGCATTTAAAGAAATGAATTACCAATAATTATAATAAAAAAATAAATTTATGACACAAGTTCAGAGTACACGCTCTGATAAATTTTAAACTATACACGTAAATACAAAATAAATCTATCGGAAAGTGCACATGAGTACGAAAATATGAAAGCTATAAATGCTTTAGCAGTGAAAGTTTCTCTCACCTGTAATTTACAAAAGGGATAAATTTTGTCTTCTTGCTGGTGATTTATAAAATTACAAAGCAAAAACAATTATAGTTTCCGCTTTCAGAGAGTTAAGAAATGAAGACTATGAAAACAGTCACCAGCCAAAAGATTTGGGTGGTTTGCAAAAGCGCAAACACAGTATTTAAAATTAATTCGGGCTACTAAAATAATTACAGGTAAGCATTTAAAATATACATGACTGCCAAAGCATTTAGTAAAGAAGGCATAAAATAGAAAAATTCACACAGCACTCTCCAATAAACAACACTTAAAGCAAACTTGCAATCTTAAAACTAAGATTCCAAGGCAAAGTACAACAAAAGAGAATAAATATAGCTAATCAATATGAAGTTAAATATTAATTTAGATTACAGATTTATTAGATTGAGTGGAGATTTAATGAAAAGAAATTTACCCTGGAAAGAATAAAAGAAAATTTCATCTTACGATAAAGCACAGTTCACATAGAATGTGCACATTTATCTTTAGTCCATTTTCAGGTCCTTTGACAGTGGCAAGGTAGAGGCAGTGTTTATTTTAGAGGCTCATGGCATGACTGAAGGAGAGCTGGTAGGTGTGGGTCCATCCTTTGTTTAAATTAGAAAGACATTCTAATGATGGCCAAACTCATAGTGGTAAATTTTGCCATCTTACACAGTAATGAAGTTTGTCGATAATGGTTTAAGTTTTTAGCAGGAATTAAATGTCCAAACTGCTATCCAAAGCAGTGTGACTCTCTCCAGGCAATAATCCAAGTGTCTATTTCTATCTGAATCTCCTCTATCTAAAAATTGGCGGGCTATCCTTGCCTCACTACATTTCCCGTGAAAACTCATCTCAGGCAGGGCAAATATTAATTTCCTGCTCAATCTAATTTAAGAATTCCATCCAGGGATTATTGAAACAAAAACAACAACACAATTAAACCTCCACTTTTTTTTAGAATTAACTTTAAAAGACTAAAATAAAAACAACAGGAATATATAATTAGCAAGCTTGCCTGTTTTTAATCAAATTGATCAAAACAGGCGGTGAAAGTAAAGTATTTTAAATCAATTTTATAAACAAAGTAGTGAAAGTAAACTATTTGAAATATAAACGCATATGTGTTTAAATACACGTATGCTTTTTTTTTTATAATAATAAAACATTTTAACGACCTTTAATGAAAATTAAGTTGTTTTTCCCTTTTTAAATGTTAGTAATAAAACAACTGAATCGGAAATCAATCCGGTTCAATACATAAGTATAAAAATGATATATAAGTGAGATTTATATATTATTAATTTTATTTTATATTTTAAAAAATAAATATATGTAAAGAACTGAATTGCCCAGCATTATAAATAAACAAATAAGAAAAGCAATTAAATTTATAAAGATAGTAAGGGTTCCAGGAAATGAAGAAATTATAATCAGTATCTTTAAAAAAGCAGGTGCAGATACCGAAAAATTACCATAGGTGTAAATAATAAAGATATATTAACTAGTTGAAAGAATGCAGTAGAAATATTGTTATTTAAGAAATGTGATAAAGAAGATATTAGAAAAGATAGAATTTGTCAGCTCTATACAAAATTCTTACGAAGATATAATTACAATTCATTTATAGTGAATTTTGAATTTTAATCAATCAAAAGATCAATAAAAAAACAAGCTGTATTTAAAATTGGTTTTAGCACAGTGGAGTTTATCCAAATATTGAGAGAATTTTCAGAAAGGAACAGTGAATATATATTGAATTTGTAGATTATGAAACAGCATTTGTTTCTGTAAATATTTTTATAGAGATTAAAGTATTAGAGAGATTAAAGTATCATAATCTGAAAACTATTTATCAAAATGCATTAGCAATGATTATATTACATAGTGATACTAAAGACAATTGACATTAAACAGGGTTGTACACAAATTAATTCCATATTTCCAAAATATTTACAGTGGTTTTACAATAAATATTTAGTAGGTTAAATTGAAAATGTAAGGGAATAATGATAAATGGAGATTATTTAAGTCATCTTGACTTTTGCAAATGATCTGATTGATTTAGCAAATAATGTTTCAGGAATTGCTGCAAGAGTTATCAGATATAAATAAGAAAATAGAACTAAGGATATATCCTTAGAAAAACTAAACTAATATTTAGTGAATTTTCTCAGGAAAACTTAACCTTGGTCAGGATATTAATGCAGTTGAAAACATAATGGATAAAATTAATTGTAGAATTAAATTGAATAAAGTGCTTTTGATAGAAGTATTTTTTTAAAATTAAAGCAGAGAAGCTTAGAGCTCTGATGAAGACTGCTGGATAGTCAAAACTGTAAGAAAATAAAGAAGTTTATAAAAAAATTTGCTTGCATTGAAATGTTTATGAAAGAAGCATTATAAGCAATATATATATATATATATATATATATATATATATATGCTTATAAGAAGTAATATAATATATAAGTAGTATATATATATATATATATATATTACTACTTCTTATTTATGAATTTAAAATTTGTACACTTAAAAGAAGAGCAATCCAAAGAATTCAGATAAGTGAATAAAATATGAAAAAATATATATTAGAAGAAACAAGAACATATTAGTAACAGAATACATATATGACAAACAAACAGATGTTTGTCACATTATTGAAAGAATTAAGAGACTGAAGTGAAG
This sequence comes from Epiperipatus broadwayi, assembly GCA_028023455.1. Lineage (NCBI taxonomy): Eukaryota > Metazoa > Onychophora > Udeonychophora > Euonychophora > Peripatidae > Epiperipatus > Epiperipatus broadwayi. The sequence goes on along the minus strand of JAQFVV010000286.1, from coordinate 353,493 downwards.
CTAGGCTGGACATACTGCTAGAAGAGATGATAGCAGATGAAGAACTAAAATTTTAAATAGGATTCCAAGAGATAATAAAAGACTTACAATCAGACCACTTGGGAGATGGATGAATAAAATAAAAATGTGTGCTGGGGATGTTGTGAAGAAAAGAGGCTAAAGGTTGGAGGCACTGGATTAAATTTGAAAAAACATGCGTTTGATGGATTGAAAATGATGATGAATATGTAATATTAAAAATAAAAAAAAATTTAATTATTTTGTAACAGTACTTAATTTAATCGTTTTGTTTTCTTTTAGCAATTTAAATATGTGATATAAATTTGACGAAAAAATAATAAAAAAAACAAAGAGAAAAAATTCTAAGTTGGAATGAAAGATTGATCTATTTGAATAATGGTGTAATTAAATAAATAATACTGAATCATTTGTTTTATATTAAAACTTAAAAAAAGCAATCAACTATTTATATTATTTCTTTAAACATACATAGAAATTTGTCTAATTATTCTTTAAAATGTCATTCTGCTTACAGGTATCAAAAATTTATAATCAAATAAAAAAAAGAGAAAATCACATTATTGCTAGTTCAATCCTGTTAAATGAATTTACTATAAAAATCACATACTTTTTTTTCTATTATTTACGACGTTAAAATTTAATTTTTAATGTTCATCAGTTTTGAAATAGAAAAAAATTCACCTAACTAAATTACAAAACAGGAATAGAATTTGATGCAACTTTTAATGCCAAAATAAATAAAAATAATGGTAATAGACTTATATAAAAAAATTATTACTTAGTTGTCGTTATATTATGATCAATTCCTGATGCATTTAAAAAATCAAATGGAAAAAACATCTAGTTAACTGCAGATTTTTATTTTTTTACAAAATATTCAAGAAAAAGGGTATTTGCCAATTATTGGAAAAAATGATAATTACAAATAATTTATTTAAAAAAGCCTTTAAGTTCGTTATTCTTAAAAACCTAAACTTAAAACATTATTATTATTTTTAGAAATATTATTGTTATTCATTTAGTGTTATGGAATAGAATTGTTACAAAAATATTCTAGCTGATTAGTTAAACAAATATGACAAAAATAAATATGGATATAAAGTAGAATGTGTAAAAATCTGATATTAAATATGAGATTAATTTTAGATTTAAGAAGAGTAAAATTTGAATATCTAGTTTTAATATTAAATTAAGAGTCAATAAATATAGACATGTCATGAATCATTTCCATACATCCTAATAAATATATACTCTAAAAATGTTCCACTTTTAAAATTATAAATATATAATAAAAATAATATAATGTAAGATGCAAGAAAAATAAACATTAATTTTGTCAACATTCTTATACATCAAGTAATATTTAGAAACATTAATCAAATGTAACTATATTATTATGCAAGACACTATGATTTAGTATGGCAATAATGAACTATACTCAAGTTTTAGCAATAAGGGTATTTCTTATAATTATGCTTATAATTTTATTCCAAATTAAGAAATATCACTAGGAATTAGAAATGTTTCTTTTCTTGATTGGGTGATATGCATTTCTGTGTATGTTTTGATTCCTATTAAGAAATATAATTTGTAAAAAAATAACATTTTGAATAATCTCTGGTTTAAACATTTTAAATATAAGCATTTTCTTAAATCTAATTATAATATTAATAAACGAACTAAAGTCAGCAGTACTTTTCATCTATTTTTCTTCACTTCTGCCCTCAAATTTTTAAATATATATAATTAGTAATTAAAAAAGTTATAGATTTTAGAATTACATTAGAAAATTAATTAAGACATTTTAAAAAAATATATTAAAATTTTATATAATGGAATAAACTAATTTTTATTCTTTGTAATTTTTTTTTCTAATGTTACAGGGTCATTATACTTAATTTTCAAGTTCTGGATGAAGAGTGTTTAACTCTTTCATAGACAAGTTTTAACATTATTGAAGTATATATTTGTAATAAAATAATAAAAAATGTGTAATACTTGCATTTTTAATAAATGAATAAATTAAAATAAGATTTACTTTATGATTTCTAAATAAAAAAGTTAATTAATTATTAATAAAAAATATGCAAATTTATTGAAGTGATTTATTTGCATTCATAATTTTGAATCAGAGGTTTTTTTTTTTATCTTTTACTTATGTAGCTCAGACTATTAAATGATCTGTGACCTTTTATCTTACCACACAAATGTCAAGTGATGAAAAATATTTTTTTAATACTATGTGATAATGCTGTAATATGGATTACTGGTTCAGTTTTAAAATCATTTATAATTAACACCATTGTGCTAAAATAATACAAGACATTCTAAAATAAATTGAATTACATTACACTTATGCCATAATTTATATTTAACTAATTTCCAACTCATAGGGTCATGTGATCTATGACTCTTATTTTGACTATTTATAAGCATAATTATCTTTTTGGAAAATTTAATTGCTGTTTTTTTTTTCAAAAAAAAGTTAGCACACATTACGATTTCTACTGCAATTTTTGTACAGTAAAGGATATTATTAATTCCTATTATTTAAAAAAAGTATAATTTTTTTAGTTATATTTCAGCAATGTTTTATTAATTTAAAATAACTGTAAAAGTATCAATCAGTAATCAATACAACTGTTGAATAAAATATTTTTATTGTATTATTTATCTTGATATTTCATTTTATTAAATTATTTTGTTTTTGTTACTCTTATTTTTTCATTAAATGCTTGTTTATTAAAACCCTATTTATTTTCTTTATCTTAAAATATGACTTATTAAAACTCTTATTTATATATTTAGTAATATCAAGATGCTTTTATTATTTCTATTTAAATTAATCAGTATCTTCAATTAAATGGATTATTTTGTTATTCTACAACTCCGTATGCTAATAGTTATTTTACCATAAGATAAATAGATACTTTTAACCTTTAAAAAGTAAAATTTTAATAAAATAAATTTACTTCTGCAAGCTCTTACAATAAATTAATAAACAATTAATTATAACATTAAAAGTATTCATTGATAATCATCATCGTTTTTGACTATTAGTGTATCATTAGAGAAAGGCTTTTTTAATATTAAACCAGTTTCTCCTATCGCTAATTTTTATTTTCCTACCCACACCAGAAAACATCATTATTTCACCCACTCATCTAACATATCACAACTTTCTTTTAAAATCTCTTGGGTTATAGTATAAAATTTTAAGGGTCTCTTATCATCTTTTCTATTAATACTTTCAGTCAAGTTCCATTTTAACCCATTTGCTCAGTGGATCATTGATATAAATTTATTCTTTTATCTACATATTTTGTTTTTGATATTTCTTTCTCTTCCCAACCTACATTTCTCCATGTTTTATTAAGTGCTTTGAAGTATCTAACTGCTTTTTTTAAGTGTCCAAATTCTCAGATCTATATTGAAAAATCTAATAAAATATATCTATTAAAAATTTTCCCTTTGAAACATATAGACATGTACTAAGTTATTTCATGGAATCCAGATCTAATTTTATAATTAATTTTATGTATTATATTTTCACCAGTATAAACTTTTCTAATTCATGATTATTAATCTTTATTTCTCTACCTGTGAAAATCCATTGAACATTACTTATTTTTTAGTTGATAATTCTTGCAATTTTTTTGAAATTCTGAAGCATTATTTTAAATATAGTATAATATCATCTTCAAAAATTTAAACAGCTTAAATAATCTACATGTATTTGTATTTCTTTAATTTTCCATTTTAATTTACAAATAAGTTAAAAACAAGATGACCATTATTATCTTTATAAAGCTGCTATCTTGTGTTGAGGTTTGAGAGTTCCTCTATAGTAAAAAAAAACTGCATAGTTTGACTATTATAAACATTGAAGGTGCATATAATAAAAATTAAAGCCTTTTTCTATTTAATTAATAACATCATAAAAATGTTATAAAAGGTTTTGGAGATAAGGAATCACTCTGACATATATCCTTCTCAATGTTAACCATCTTATCATCACAATGTGAACTAATCACTACTGTTACACTATGATAAATAGTTTTCAGAATATGACAATATCTTGGGTCTATATCTCTGTAGACCAAAGCTTTAATCACTATGCAAATACAAGTAGAATCTCATGCTTTTTTTTAGTTTACAAATTCAAATCATATGTCAGGTACTTTGAAGTGCTAAAACCACTTTTAAATGCAGTTTGTTCTTTTGTAAATCTAAATTTAATTCTAGATAAGTTGTAATTATCATCATAAAATCTTATGTTGGAGTTATAGAATACTGATGGGTTTGTAAATCCTAAAATATCACATTTCTTAAATATCAATTTTACTTTTGCATTTTTTAAAATTATGTACATATATTTATCATTTAATCACTTGGTATATAGTTTTACTTATATAGTTTTACTGACAATTTTTCTATTTTTTTTAAAAATATCAATAATTTCATTACTTTTTAAAGTTTTCTCATATAGATTTAAAATTACATGTCTCATTTTTTCATTTAAACTGTTTGGCTATTCAGAAGTTGTATTAATTATAGGATTATTTTGTTTTCTTGATCTTTATTTCTATATAAACTCTTCTATATATTGCAAGATTTCATTCTATGTTTAGTCATAGTTCAATATTTTACTTTTATAACCATTTTACTTTCTTTATTTTATACTTTTGACATCTTTTTTTAATCTATAGCTTGTTTTGATAACTGACAATTATATTTTTTATATTATTATTTGTTTATATCATTATTAACTTTTTTTCATATCAATTTCTAAAACTCCAGATATTTTATTCTTTTTAATGGATCATTTTTAAATATTATTGTATTCAACATTTTCTTCAATATTGTCTTATTTCATTTGAAAAGTTACAGGATAATTGCTTCTTCTTTTGTATCAGTTTCCTTTGCGCAGTTCTTAGCAGATTGTCAGTTTTTTCTTATTGAACACACAGTTTATTTATTAATAATTTAATTATTTTAAGATGTCAAAAATTAATATTAACATATTTAGTAATTCAATTTTCATTACTCTTGTAATTATTATTATTATGGCTTAACTTTGATTCAAATTTGATTTTTTTTTAGTTTCTTTACAAAAATTTCTTATGATGTATATCAAGTACACTGCAGTCATAACTTAGCTTTGAAACATAATATTATTATGTGAAAATATATTTATTTGATTAATAAAAAAAATGTTCACATATACGCATGCACATATACTTTATAGTGGGAGTTATTGAAAAAAAAATCAATATATTATTATATATATAAATTAATAAATTATTTATTTATAATTATCTTTTTTAAACTCAGACTTTCACATGACTCTCAACTCTCCATGCCATCTCATATTGCTGACTCACTTGATCATACACATGTTGAAAAGATAAATAATCACCAATATACATATTTCATGCTAAACCAGCAATCATCAGTTGGTCCAGATTACTATCTCCACCCATATATACAATCAGTGCTCAGCTTTATAATAAGATAGCCAATCTACATACTTTAATTAAAAGGCTTCAAACTATGCCAACCTACAACTCTTCAGCCATCCATTTCATGAAAATCTGATGATGGAACATTCAAAGCCCTCATTAGTGCCAAGATTGTATCCTACCCATGTTGACCATTAAGTCATTCTGACCCCTCATGCAGTGGAGAATAATCCATTTACATACATATGTGAGGGATGGGCAGACCTTTAATGCACTATGGTTTTAATATGTAAATTAATACACTGTACAGGCTTAATGGTCAATATGGGTAGGATGACAATCTTGGGACTAATGAGGGCTTTGAATATGCCATCATCAGATTTTCAATGAAACAGATGCTGAAGAGTTGTGGGTTGGTGTAGTTTGAAGCCTGTCCATTAAAGTATGTAGATTGGCTATTTAATATAAAGCTGAGCACTGATTGTATATATGTGCAGAGATAGTAATCTGAACCAACTGATGATTTCTGGTTTTAGCATGTAATATGTACATTGGTGATAATTTATCTTTTCAACAAGTGTATGATCATGTGGGTCAGCAATATGAGATGGCATAGAGAGTTGAGAGTCATGTGAAAGTCTGAGTTCGAATCCCTTATATATTACATTAAATGTGCAGGTGTGTGTAACCCTGTACAGTGTATTAATTATCTTTTTTCCAATTTTTATCTTTAAAAAAATTAAACAGTTTACTATTTCCTAATGATCTTTTTTTATACATCGATAATAAACAAATTAATGTTTATTACTTACATATTATCAAGCAAATTTTCAATTATGTTTTTTTTTTAAAAAAACAACAACAACAACATAATATTTATCATAATAGATAGATCAGAGATTCTTAATGTATAGCACATACCACTGGTGAAGAATTCACTATAATGTTATATTTAAAATACATATATAAAACAAAATTAATACTTGAGTTTAATTTTTACTTAAAACCTAGTAACATGGAGTATGATATTAAAAAATTCTGTTTTGCAATCAGGTTCTCATTAATTTAATTAAAAATATTTTCTTTATAATGATTGTTTTTTTAATATAGTATTTTATGAAATAATTTTGGAAAACAACAATAAAAATAAATATTTTGTTTTTAAATAAATTATTTATTTCGTTGCAATTATTGCAACGAAATAAATTAAATATTTTAAATTTTACTATGATAATTATCTTTTGGTTACCAAAAAACTAAAATAAATATTTTTTATTTTGATGCTGAAATTTTTTATAAAGGTTGATGGAATATAGAAATTTTGTTATTCTTTGGATGTTACATGAAACTCAAAAGGTTGAATGCCAGTGTTTTATATAAAATGAATAGAAATTTATTCTACCTTATGATGTTTAATTATTATCTATAATAAATGTAGCACTCTTTCTTCTGAGTACTTATTTCTTAGATCTGCTATGATTATAAAAAAAAAAACACCTGAGTAATCAACTATAAATGAATTCATTTTATTTTTGCAAAAAAAAAAAAAAAATGTGACAAAAGAGAATGATAAGTTGATGTAAACAAATATGGAAAGTTTATTATTCCCATATTTTTATGCAACATATATTGCCTTACATTAAAGATTTTTTGTCATAAATGCCTCAAATTATTTGCGAATACAATTTTAGATATTGATAATTTTTATATATTGTGTTTAAATTTTATATTTTGTATATATAAAAAATCTTTATAAAATTAAAAAAAACAACAACACATTATACAAAACTGGTTTTTAGTAAATATTGAGAATGATTCACACACACACACACACGCATCCCCCATACATACACACGCACATATATATATATATCTTTATCTTTTGCAACTGAAGATTGCTAAAAGCATGCTATTGTTTATGTTAAATAACATTCTATTATGATTCATAATTAATTGATTATATATATTCAGGGTAATGATAATTACTTCAGAGCACTATTTGTCTCAAATACATGTTGAATTAATTTTTAAATAGAATTAGTACTGAAATTTCAAGGTTTGAAAATATTTCTCAATTAATCTTATAAACATAAAATGAAAACATTTCATTTAAAAGCTGTTAAATGTTTTGTCATTTATATTTGCACATATTGTTACATTTTTCTATTTTTCATACTACTTATGGTCTTAGCAGTGATAGAAAAGATAGTGGTGCTAAAATTATTACTTTTAGATAACTTCATATTTTCTATATATGATTTTTAGCATACTGTTATCATCAGATTTAATTTTCAATAAAATTAATATTAAATAGTCAAAATAAGAGTCATAGATCACATGACCCTATCTCTTAAGCTTGCAAGCTATAAACATTAAGGATTGCCAATTCCTCTACAAGCTTTATGATAAATGCTTAACCAGAGCCAGCACTTAAAATATCTGTCAGGAACCCTCCCCAAACCCCTGACCATGGTTTTGTGCTTTGGCACTCCACAGAGAGGTATCAGGGTAGGTTCAGACACTAGATCTAAAAATAACATCCCAAAGCCAAGCACCTATCTAAAAGTTATCTATTGAGTGGAAAATCTAAAATTTTCAGACATCTAGATGTCTTCAAACCCAGCTATCCAACTCAAATGGTTTTGGGTTGGTATTTTTAGATCTACTGTCTGAACCTACCCCGACACCTCCCTGAGGAGTTCCAAAGCATGAAACCATAGTCAGGGGTTTGGAGAGGGTTCCTGACAGATATTTTAAGTGCTGTATCTGGTTAAGCATTTATCATAAAGCTTGTAGAGGAATGGGCAATCCTCAATGGTTATAACTTGCGAGCTTAAGAGATAGGATTATGTGATCTATGACTCTTATTTTGACTATTTATAGTCTCTGCCATAAGTCTTATGCAATTTTATATTGCTAATACTACTAATATATGGTATGGCTAAAGATCTATCAGCCCCAATATAGCTATTTGAGTTGGATAGCTGGGTTTGAAGACATCTAGATGTCTTGAAAATTTTAGATTTTTCGCTCAATAGATAACTTTTAGATAGGTGCTTGGCTTTGGGTTGGTATTTTTAGCTCTAGTGTCTGAACCTATCTTGACACCTCTCTGAGGAGTGTCAAAGCACGAAACAATGATCAGGGATTGGGGGAGGGTTCCTGACAGATATTTTAAGTGCTGGCTCTGGTTAAGCATTTATCATAAAGCTTGTAGAGAAATTGGCAATCCTCAATGTTTATAAAATTAATATTGTGAAGTATCAAGATTTAAAAAGAATTATTATATAAATATATCTTACATATGTAGAATGGAAACCTATTTATTTATGAAGAATTAAAATCTTGGTTTGTTTATAATAATATATGCTATTTACCTTGTTCTGAATTTTGTATTATATCCAGATTTTAAATATTAATAAACACAGCTTTTAAACTAATGTATACATATATATAATAAATTAAGGTATATTATATATATATGAATTCATAAAAATCAATCAACACTCTCTTTGACAACCCTATATCAATAACAATCAACAATTTAAATCTGTCATCAAGGCAATCTCTTTTAACGATAAAAATGGAATCCCACCTTTATTAATGATGTAATATATTTATATAGGCACTAAACATTGCAAATTGATTACAGAGAACTGAAATTATTTATATATATATATGTATGATTAGTTTATACGTTTATATTTATTTTAATTTAATTTAATTTCTTTTGGGTCCTACCTAACATTAAACATCAGAAAATGTGCAGACACATTTTTTTATTTTCATATTTCAATAGATTCAAAACATTTTATTTAATATGTGATGATGATGATCACTGCACAAAAATATTTGCAATACCTGTCTAGGTCATATAAAACTTTAAGCTACTTCCAATAAAATGAGCATAGAATAACTATGCAGAGCAGAGAATGTCATTTCTAAAGAAGTTAATACAATATTTATACAAATAACAAAACAATAGTTTATATACAAAGTATTATAATCATCTATGTTTTTTATCCTAATCATTCTTATCTTACAGACTATATTATAAGAAGCCATGACAATTTTTTATAATGGATTATTCTTTTAATATGCCATTTCTCACCTATACTTTAACTTTTGTTTCATATTCACAGTGGAAAATAATCATAGTTATTGGAAAAGTGCCTGAGGTTTATTTTTATTAATTTCAAGCATTAATTTTTTCAATTGCATATTGTAATACTAATTCAGTTTTATGATTCAGCACATTGGCTGGAAAGTTAATCCCTTGTCTTTAATACACCCTGTATATAATGCTACATATTGATGACTGTTACAAACATAATACATTTATTCATGCCATTAGCTTTATAGCATAATCACACATGTATATCTAATATGGAATTACTTTAATCAATGCACATTTCTTATATGTCTAATTATAATGAATTATCTCTATAGATTTGAATCCCGATTTAACAATAATTCATCTTTATGACAGAGATGATTCTTTTGAATATGATGTCGAATTTAATAATTCAAACTACATGAAGTGATTCCTTTTAAATTCCACATTCAGTTTACAAAATAAAAACACAAATAGTATATGTTAAGCATTCCATAGTGATCTAACAACTGCATTTATATTATAAATTTTACATACATAAAATCTAACTCTTAGTCATCAAAAAGATAGTGATTTCAATGTAAATGAACTTGAATAAAATTCAAAATAAATATTTAATTTAAACCTTTAATTATTATACTTCCACTCATTATTTTAACACTTAATGAGATTTCACTTCACAAATTTTATATGCATGAACATTTTGTATGTTTAAAATCATTATTAACTTATTGATTTATACAACTTTACATATTTATTGTCAATTTCACATTAAACAAAACTGGCTTCTTGCTTTTTTTTTTTTAAAAATTTTTTTTTAAAATAATATTTTATATCTATATACTAAATACAAGATAAATCAAACTCTTTTATGATAATTTTATTTTATTTTAGCTGCTTTAAAATGCAGTTTGAGTATTTGTAGATGCTTAGCAACAATTTTCAAACTTTTTTAAAAAATATTTGCTTCCTTCTTTAATCAATCAATTAAATAAACATTCCACACTTTATAAAAAATAGTTTGTTAGAATTAAATATACACTAAGATATATTAAATAAAACTAAAATGCTTAATACATTAGGATAATTTAAACACTAAATTTTTAACTTACATAGCAGAAGCTTTGAAGCCAAAATTCTCTACATTTCATTGAGAAGATTTTTTTATGGGATATTTTTTTATGCTAGCATATAGTAATGGTTTCCATTTATAATCCTATATACCTTTCCTTACACATTGCTATAATTTTTTATCAATCCTCCATCTCTAAAATTTGAGGTTTGAGCATTTTTCTTTGAGAGAGATTCCTTATAACTAGCTTGGTAAAATTCACAAAAAGCCCAAATTATATTTCAAGCAATTGGAAGTCTTTCCTCTTGGTTACTGAGTCATCCTAATGATGGATTGTGCAATTTGAATAAAACAAGACTCAAAATTGACTACTTTTAAGAAAAAATGACTATATATATTAGTGACTTCTTGTTTTTAACATATTTGATAATCTTTTATTTTTAATACCTTTATGTCCATATTTTATTTTAATTCCATAAACTATCAAAATACCATCATTATTTAATTGGATGAATTTTTAAAACACCGTAATTATTAAATTTCTTGAATTTTTTATTGTTTTTGAGTCTCATATCCTAAACAAAATTAATTTTTTATTAACTTATTTTTAATTTAATTATTTGAAGTGTATTCATTTTAATTCTAGTATAATTGGGAGAATTATTTTTTAATACATTTCATACATTTTTTAATATTTGATTAAAATATTTTTTAAACATAGCTTATATAATATTAGTTTCTGTTAAATTTAAACACTTGTAATAAACCTATTATATTTTTTATTATTATTTTAAATATTACATTTAATAAATTATTCTAACATTTGAACATTACTTATTATTATTTTAATATTTTATTTTAAACTATTTATTATATTTATATAATAATTTTTAAATGCTATAATCATAACAACAAAAAACAGATTACAGTCATATGGAAGAGCACACAGTTGAAAATGCTATGAATAAGCCATTATTCATTTTAATATATATATATATATATATATATATATATATATATAATATGAATAATAGAAATAAAAATCATGTTATATGTTATATGACCTATATAGCTTACATGTATCAATATGTAATAAAAAGAACATCCAATAGCTCCAAACAAGCTTATGTTTTTTTATGATAAATGCTGCAAGAGAAAGTATTCAAATCATATTTATCTAGGATTGTGCCCATTTCCAGACCAGTTTTGAGCTATGGCTTATTTCAGTGAGGAGCTAGGACACCAAATTTAAAACAATAACTCAAGATAAGCATTTGCTTAAAAGTTAGCTTTTAAGAAGAAGATCTGAAATTTTTAAATTTCTATAAGTCTTTAAATTCAGATCTTTAAATGAAATAATCATATGGGTTCAAACTTAATTCATAAATTCCACATACTAATAGCTTTGTAATTTAATTTAACCAAAGTCCCAAATGGTAAAATAATATTAGTAATAAAATCATGTTATATGTCACATGACCTATATAGCTTGCATTTACAAATATGTAATATAAAGGGCATTCCACAAGCTTTTTTAATGATAAATGCTACAAGAGAAAGCATTCAAATCATCTTTATCTAGGATTGTGCCTATTCCCAGATCAGTTTTGAGCTATAGGTCTCTTCAGTGAGGAGCTAAACACTTGTTGGTTCAAACCCCAATTTTCTTTTAGAAATGGCTACCTAAGTGATGGTCATTGATGATCATATACTGGTGACTATCACCTCAGTTATAACTTCCTTACTTTCCAATATTGTTACAAATGGCAATTCAACTGTGGGATAAATGATTATCAGGTTCTGATAGTCAGTGACCACATAACTTGAATCTCAGAAATATACCTGGAAAAAAGGTTTATTGGTTTTATGTGGAATTAATTTAAACATGTTACTGTAAAAGGTGACAAGAATATAGAGAGAATGATTATTATAATTCAATTACAAATTACAAAATAGAAATATTAATGATTATTTAAGAAGTTAATATTTAAAATTGAACAAATAATGAAAGCATTATTTTGAAAATTTGATTGAGTTTTTACCTGTTGAAATTTGTTTAGATATACTTTCAGTTTTGGTAATGGATGGAGGTTTTTGTTGTTGTCTTGAAGATGCAATGTTTTTCATGCAACTCCATAAGGTGTTCCTTCTCAGGCATTGCTCCAACTCTCAGATTTTCAGATTTCTTTTGATTGTTTATCATTGTCCAGTCAACATAGTCCTGTCATGATCATCAGTCTTTAAGCCTCCAAGAAAGGGAATAAGGCATAGATTATATTTTCCAGCTTCTTATGACTCAAAAACACCAGCTTGGCAAATATTTTTGCATTTTATTTCATATGAAGGGCTGTGGTGTCTTATAGTATCTAAATTGAGATAGACCTTTGAGGGTACTTATAGTCCAGTGACTGAATTCTGTATTTATCCCAAAATTGCAAGTCACTATGCAATATATTGCTGTCAGATTCTTATCAGATCTCTAAGAAAGGTTTTGACAAATGGTTCTTGACAAAAACTTCTGTTTGTAGATACATATGTGCTTATAAAAATATACAATAGAATTGGAAATCTGTCACCCTCACGTGAGCAGGATAGAGCTAGAGAATAAAGCAGAAAAAATTAATGAAATGAAACCAGTTATTGAGGCAATGTGGTTTAAGGAGAAGCAGAGGTAAGGTGAAATATGGTTGCATGGAAGAGGTAGTGATTTAAGATTATTTTGTAAGATATTTTAAAAGTTCAGATTTGTAGAACCTGTGAAAAATAATTTTATACAGTTTATTTTGAACAATAAAAGTCTATAATAGAAATATATATGGTGACAAGAAAAAGGCAAAAAAGATGGAAGAACATGATTCAAAAGAAGGTGATCAGTAACCAATGGAAGAAATTCAGGATTAGAAAAACCATCCATGTTATTCCAATTATTAAAAATGTTTAAAGAAAAATGTAAATAAGACAGACTGACAAAGAGAAGAAGGGAATTAAATGAGAGACAGACAAAGAGGAAATAATAATAAAGAAAGAGAAAAAGAGAATAAAAAGAGAGACCAACAAGGAGAACAAGAGAATGGAAAGATATATCAACAAAAAGATGATAATAAACTAAGAGAATAAACTAAACAGACAGACCAATAATGAAAAGATGGTAATAAATGAAGAGAAAAAGAGAATAAAAAGAGAGACCAACAAAGAGAAGAGGATAATATAATGAATCAACAAAGAGAAGCAGAAAATAGAAAAATAAGACAAGAAATGTTGAAAAAAATAAAAGTAGGTATGCTACAGAAAATTGAACAAAACAGTAAAAATATGGCTAATAAAATCACAGATTGAATAAAATAAATTAAGTTCTCAATGAATTGAGACAAAACAAAAAAGAACAGGATATGAAAATAAGAGATACAAGAATTAATGGATAACAAAATTAGACAAGTGCAGAAGGCAATAGAATCTGTGAATAATGAAAGGCAATAGTCTGTATATGGTACAAGAGAATATAGACACTTGGCTAATCAAATTAAATTCCTGCAGGTCAGAGAAAGAGTAATATGATTGGAGGATGGTCATAGACAAAATGGTCAAACCAAAAAACAGTCATGTCTACATTAAAAAAGAAGAAATTGAAAATATAAAGATAGAGGAAGTAAAGATAGATAGTCAATATACAAACCAAATGTCTGAAATTATAAAAAAAGTTCCTTATTAAGGGATGTTTTCAGGAAATGCAGGTGAGGCACTTATTGAATTTGGCAACAGTCTGAAAAGATATTCTAGCATTAATGCCATGACAGAAGAAGCAAAGTTGGCAATAGCATGTAGACATCTTCAAAGTGAATACCAGGCAGGGTGGGATTTTCTATTTACCCTTTTTCATAATTTCATCAAGTTCAAACAAGGACTCATGAAGTGCTACTAGAGTAAGAATTACCAAGAAGTTAAACATAACATATCTAAAGAGAAGGGTCCTGCTGGTGAGTCCTACACTCCATTTATTAGAAAGTAAGTTGCAAAATTGAGAGAACTCACCGATGATCCTCTCTCAGAATTACAAATAATAAAAATATTAAGATACAACTTTCCCAGGCTTTATTGACAGTATGCTAATTGGTACTGACAGGCATATAATTGAAAAAATTGTTAAATGCATTTGACAGTAAAAAACTTACATATTGTGGAAAATGAAGCGCATTTAAACCTACAACTAAATTGACATACACAAGAGATAATAATCCACATATGAATGCTATCCAATATGGGAAACAGAAAATAAAGCCATCAACATTGTATCAGGATGGAAGAGGAACTGGAGATCAACTGATAATATCAACAGTCCTACCAGAATATAAATAATTAGAAGATCTAAAAGTGAATCAAATATTCATGAAAAAATACTCTTCAGGAATATGGTTCTTCATCTCATAATAAAACACAAATAATTGACAAATGAAAAGCATATCACCACACAAAACAGAGAGAATATTGAAGAAATGATTATGATACTCATTCTTCCACAGAAGAGAGTAGTTATACTTCTGACCAAGAAAACATAAAATACAAAATCATGAAAACTGAAGAAATGAGAAGATATTTTGAAGAAATTGGGGATAAATATTAGGAAAGTATTATAGCTTTGCTTTTGGTGCTGATGGTAGATAGGTGATTTCCTTATACATATAGGAATACAATGAGTTCATGATGCTCCAATATTTTATAACTGCACTGTACCTATCTAAGATGTATTTTTCAAATAAGGCTCTGAAGGAGTCTCTAAGACTTGTATAGTAAATGAGCAAGACATTCTACATGGCCAAACATTCCTTTGGTTAATTTTTTTCTTTGAATGTGCCCTCTGGATAGTAAATTGTGTTTGTGCTTAAGCTGAGATAGCTATTATGATGCTCATGTTGCATTGCAAACTTATGCTCTATGATGAGGTTTTCTGTTTATCATGGTATAGGAGGCAGGCAGGAAGCAGGTAAATAGTCACCACATCTCCAAAAATAACAGTAGATCAAATAAATGAGATAGTTATCAGTACCCAAATAGCACAACAAGGTTCAATAAATTGTATCCATCATGCACATCTGTGTAAATGTTAATGCACAGCAAAGCATGACTAACATAAATTTTTGTTGTAGTGAAATGAAATTAAATGAATCAAACTAAAATATGAAGAAAGGGGTTCAATAGTTGCACTAGAAAAAATAAATAATTATATAGGTGGTAGCATGTTCCTCAAGTTTGAGAATACAAAATTATTTTATTAAAGGGCAAAAATAATATTTAAATTTTTTTAGATCTATGTTTGTAAAGAGTCATTATTTAATCAATATTTGTAAAATCCATATGATAATATAAAAATTCCAAAACATTAAATATATTTAAGAGTATTTAAAAAAAATAAAAGAGAAAAAAACAAACAAATAAGATTTGAATGACTTTGTACATTTTATTTGTAATAAGTTAGAATTGTTTTTTATCTCTCTAATGAAAAAATAAATAAATTAGTGCAATTAATTGATTACCTTGTTGTTTTTATCAAGATATGGTTTTTATTTACAAAGGAATGCCAAGAATTTTATAATATTAATTTAAGTTCTTGAATTGTTTTCACTATCTATGATTAAGAAGGAAATTGTCTGAACAATTGTATTTATAAAATTTTATCTAATTGGTTGTCATGAAGATTATCATGTTAGAGACAGATTGCAAATAGCAGATAGGCAACCATGTTCTAAAAAAATATATATAGGGGTGTGATTTAATGATAATACCCAAATGTCTGGAGATCATATTCCTAATTTAGATGTTGACATAAAAGCAGTCAAATTAATGCTGCTGCTAAAAAAAATACTAGAAATATTCCTAACTCAGTTCTTGAAGAAAGAGCAGACCAAGATTAATCCAGATTATACTAAGCTATTGGAAAAAATAGCAGAAGCTTTTTTTGTAATCGAGCTTTTAGTATAGTATGAGGTTAGCATTAGAATAATTTACAATGGAAATTATGTGCCTGATTCTTCTAAAATCTGGGCATCACTTTCCTTAATATAAGCTACTTTTAATGAAATAAAAATAGAAAAGAGAGTACTTCCCTAAAATAGTCTGCTACAAAAAGAGATAAGTTTCAGTCTACATCTGTTTCATCTGGAAATTTAAGAGGAAACCCAAATAAACAAATTTGTTATTTTCAGGTACTTAGATTTGCTTCAGACCCAGGAAAAAATATATTTAACCAGGCCCATGTGTAGAAGTCTTCAAGGAGAAATTTTATTGGGAAAAACTGAATTTGCAACTGGAAAGGCCTCCATAGACAAGGAAGCCATGTCTAGAGGTATTAATTTTTATGTATGCACACTCTATTTTTTGTATAAATAGAATTTTTTTGTTTCACAAAAGTGATAATAATTTGGTTTTTATGTTATATAATAATTGTTAATAGTAAATACTTCATTAAATTAAATTATTTCAAGTTGTTTGGCATTTTCTTGTATAAAATCCAGTCAATTTCTCTCACAAATAGTGAAATAGTTTTAAAGCAAAAAATCACATGTAAAGTTAATTTTTTTCTTGCTAAGCTGAATCAAAAATTGTTATCTTTGATTCTGAATATGTTGTTTAATTAATTTTAAATATTACAAAGAAATTGAATCAAAGATTGTTATCTTTGATTTTTGAAAATGTTTAACAAGCTCTTACTTATTTTTAAAGATAAAACCTAATGAATTTAAAGTTAATCCATGAATAAAAATTAACTGGTTGGTTAATATAATTTTTATAAAAATGTATTTTTGACACAATGAGTATTCATACAGTCAAAAATAATTCTTTTAAAAATATCTTTTTAGTCTTAATTTCTTTATTCTGATTCCTATTTCACGAAGTGCAGTTTGTGTTACTTTATATCATAAAGATCATATTCTACAAATTAGATTTTTTGACAATCCCAATGAACTAGTTATTTATAAGTAGGGAAAGCCCATGATTTTCTTAATGTTATGTGTAATAAGCTATTTATTTATTTTCCTTTTGCTCACAGTAATAAATTATAGAGTTCTTGCGTCTTGAGCTATGACAGCTATATAGAATAAGGCTGTGTATCTTTAGTGCAGAGATATCCAGTTGATATTGTTCTGGATTGGCACAAAGAGAATATTCTTTAATGCCCATGCACTACATTTTAGTTTAGTATTTGTAATAAATTAAGGTTATAGTTGGCTATTACATTAAAGGTACTAAGTGGCCAGAGCATTAATGATGATCAGTATGTTTTAGTATTTCAGCATTGTTATTTTATGTTGGTGGTATTCATATAGATTAGCATTAAGTATGTGCATCCAACTAATGGTTTCAAATGATTGATCCAAGCTGGAAAAGGAAAAATAGTTGGACTAGTCTACAATAGATCCATGTCAGATCCAGTCACAAGATTGTCTGTTGATTGTTTTGATTGTTGATCATCCAGTGATGATGAATGACTTATTTTTACTTATTTATAATGTTAATGAATTTATGAATAACAATACTGATACTTTTTGTACTAAGATAACTGAGTAGATATGTCAATGTGATTTATCATGCTCATCCCTTTGATATTAAATTTTATATTTTTTTGCTTGAGGATGATGAGCAATTTCTCAAATCTTTAATGGTTTAAACCTCAATTTTCTGTTATAAATTTATATCTCATTGAGGGTCATTGATTATCATATACTGGTAGCCATCATTTCAGGTATGACTATTATTTTACTGTAGTGTTTAAATATATTGCAATGGTCATATTTGTACATTCATGCAACAAAATCTAGACTTCTGGCAAGTTATACTAAAGCTGATCCAGATGAGGGGTTGAGACCTCATATCTGACCACACTTCAACTCCTTTATCAGTGCTCCATGATTTCATACCCTATAGCTGACATATATGAGGTTACACTCAGTCTAGCAGCATAAAACAGGATTGAACATGAGGCATGGAAATGACCAATAAATTATTAGTAATATTAACTAAACACACACTTATGTCTAAATAAATAAATGCATATAAATTAATATGCTAATACTAATTGGATTGATTTGGAGTGGTTTGGAGTAGATTGTGATTGGTACACCAAACAAAATTACAATTTAAATATCTTTAATAAATAAATTAAGGTAATTAATTAACATAACATAAACAACAAATGTGCATTGCTTAAATTTTATACACACAGACATTATAAGAATGATGAGCTAATTCAGGTTACAGGAGTCTCATCTTTTAAAATGCACTTCAGATATATAATTATTAATTATTATCTGTGACTAATATTTAAGCCTAGAGATATGTTAAGCCAAATATTCTGGCTTTGCTATGGGAAACTAAATATTGAAGAGATAATGTATGGTAAAACATAATTAATTTATACTAGCATATACATGATGAACACACATTATACTCTATATCCAGATTACTTAAGTAAACCAGATTTTGCATTCACACTAATGCTGAACTATAATAATAATAATGTGGGGTGAACTAGTGATTGTAATGGAGCTTCTGATACGACAGTGCTAAATTACTAAATTAGAGTTGTGGTAGGAATGTATAAATATTCATGGCATTCAATACCAAGTACTCTGTTCCCTTGGATTGTACAACTTGTTAGCATAAAATAGAGCATTAGTTCAGGGTGTCAGAGCAGCTTTAAAATTAATTTCTGAACTCTTCTGTTCCAGTTCTAAATATGGCTTTCGAAGTATTTAATGGGGCATTGATCTCCATCAGCCTATTTTAACAAAGAAAGCATATCTAGTCATAAATACACATATAGTTTTAGTAAAAACACATTCATAATGCTTTCTAAAGAATATTAATATTAAAAGTAAATATAAATCTAATGCATGGAATACTATAGTTTCTCTCTGTGAAACAACTTTACTCCAGTGCTCAATTATCATACTTTAACATGCTAAGAGGGGTTTCTTTAAAGCAATCTAGTTTAAGAGTACTAAATCTGCATATTTAATCTAATAAACTAGGGAGGAGAAAAACATAATTTGGGGCTTAATTAATAATTACTAATATGCTTTTAATACTATTCCTGCTATTATCTAACTATACATATATATTAATAATCCACAAACTTCAATGATAAGCTACAACATAATAACCTAAATAAACATATAAATATAAGAATCAATTTTAAACAGAGATTTCTATTTGTTAAAAAACAGCATAAAATATTTTCTGGAAAGCTTCTAATCATCTCTCTCTAAAGGTTACAAAATTGTTTATGTCTGTTTTGAATTATGGTATATCATAACAGATCAGTAAAATAAAATGTAATAAAGTAAAATAGAATATGCATGATCACAGATTACAAGAGTTTAATAATAACTTGTTACAATTATTACATTTAAGAGAAGTTATCCAAAATTACAATTATTTATTTTAGTATAGGCAAGATTATTACAATTATAAGTTTATTTTTAAGTTACATTAAAGATTTATATTTACATATTCTAGTTTACTGAGGAGTTAGTATTTATAAGTTTATGATTAATTAACATTCATTACAGATAGCTATCTTTAGAAACTTATTAGAATATTTTAATTAAAGATTTATTTTAAGAGAGCTCTGCAGAGAAAAAATATTGCCAATATTCTTCTGGATGAGTCATCCCATATTTCATTCGGAACTAGCACTCTTTAATTAGTTTTTCTAATGTCTTCTTGGCAGCTGGTGAAACAGATGTTTTCAATTCTGTAGTGATGATGATGACTTGCAGCAGGCAGAAGATTACTGCACTTCTGAATGAAGACAGCAAAGCTAGTCTTTCCTAGCTGATCATTTTTATTTTTAAAATGGGCATAGCTACTTGCAGCAACTGCTTTACATATAGTAGAGAGGAAGTCTTGAGTGTTGAAATTTGAGAGTATTTATATCATTTTTTTGACACCCTCCCCACAAGCCTATTAACTTGTTTACAATTTTAAAATTTAATCTTTAATTTTAACATCTTTTTAAAATCTACATTAGCCCCTCAGTAAAAACAAAAGAAAATCTCCAGTGAATTGAACATAATGTTGTTGGGATGATTTTTCTTTGTCCAGACTATATTTTAAATTTGTTATTTTTTTAAAATCTGTTTTTGCCCTTGACCCAAGTTTAACACAGGTGTGTGTAGTGTGATATTATTTCTAAGAATTATTCAATATTTTAAAACTAATTCCTTTAATGTAAACATTCTGCTATATATGTATATGTGCTAATTATAAAATTTACATGTAATTTACCATAAATTTAATCAGATATATGTATTTTATATATAAATCTGTATATATACATTAATACAAACAAATATATGTGTACTTGACTAAGTTTAACTCAGAAAAAATACTACTATGAAATATAGTAGGTGAAATAAGATGGGTATCAATATATATATATATATATGAAAGTTGAAAAAAAAAGTAGAAATAAACAAAGAAAAAATTTTTGTAAATATTTTTTCTATTACATTGTAATAACTGTTAAGTGTTTAATAATTTTGAGTTTAAAAAAATATTATAAATTAAACATTAAAATGTCTATTTAATATTTTACTCTAATTTTCATTATTAAAACAAGCATGTTTTTATGTAACAATATATATATATATAATCAAAGTAAAATAAATCTTGTACTGATTCCAGGTTCACTATTTTGTTTTTGTTGGGTCCAGTTATCAATTTGTCAGAAAAATTGTCATCAAATGCTATTTAAAGGTAGTTTGGAATGAATGTTTTTGTTTTATTGATTATTTTGGGGACATGATTGAAGTGAACATAAGAGAGGAATTACTGGTCACCTGCATAATAAGTCAGCATTTTCTTTTATGAAAGAGATATATAAGAAAAAAAGTTTGAATTTAAATAATTATCTTATATTCTGTTATCTTAATCTGGAGATTTCCTGAATAGCCATGTTGTTTTTAAAATGATTAGAAAACTGAAATAGTTGTAATAAGTATTCTATCTGCTAGAAAGTATCTATCATTGATAAAATATATAATTTTAAGTTTAAAATAATATGAACAATGATATAGAGATCACCAGAGTATACCAGACTTGTCATTTGTGATAACCATGTAATCATTTTATTTTTATTGTCATCTGCCTGCTGCAAGGTAACAGGTTTTTCTAAATAGATTTCTTTACAAATGAAATTAAAATAATTTAAATATAAAGTGCCTATGCACGAAAGTGTGATGAGAACATAATGGAGGACAAGATAGACTTTACATCAACAAATCTATCAGTAAGATTGCTTATTTTATATATTTTCAAAAATTAAGGTTTTTTTTTTTTTTTATTTTATTAGAAATATATTTTTTATTTTGTTTTTATTTAGCATATTAATTGTATCACAAATTATGAAATTTTTGATTTGTTATTTTTTACTTTTTTTGTTAATGGATGTGAAAAGGCACATCCATGTACATGTGTGTATATGCTGACTCACAGACATATATGTCTAAAAGTGAAAGTCAAATGAATAAAAGGAAAGGGGATATAATTGAGTAAATATATAAAAAATAGATTTAATTCATAGCCATGTCATAAAAAATGAATGGATTAATTATATAAATAGCTTTTCTTGTTGTTTATTATTGTGTTAGTAGTATTTTTTCATATTCTTATTATTCATAGTTGATGGAGGGAAATTTATAATATATAACATGGAAAATGTCAATTTTGTGACTTTATTATTGTTATTTCATTTGTACGAAAGAAAACTGAGAAGCAATGGGTAATCTTATTTTAATATTGAAATGCAAAATAAACCATGTTTATCTATATTGTTATTTATTATATGATGTTTAAAGAATTTATCTGATTTCTAGATATTAACCTGTGAGAAAGTGGTGACTGGTATAGCAAGAAATGGCTATCCAACTGTGGGACCAATGATGATCAAATACTGGTGTCCATTACAAAATTGTCACTTAATTTGATCTCCAATAAAACATATGAGAAAGAAAAAATATACATTTTCTACAAAATTAATAAAGAATACAGTAAATGTGACAAGAGTATTGATGATTAAGGTATAAAATAGTAGTTAATGTATATTTAAGGAATTTATAGTTCAATAAAAAATCTATGACTTTGGATATTGAATTGAGTTTTTCCTTATTGAAGATTGTTTAGCTATGCTTTCAGATTTGATGATGGGGTGAATGGTTTTGCCATTGGCTTGAGGATATAATGTTTTCATGCAACTTAAAGGGATGTGCTATCTCAGGCATTGCTCCAACCTACTTTCATATTTCCTTTTGTTTAGCATGATCCAGTCAATGTAGTCCTTCCATAATTTCCAGCCATTATGTTTCAAAGAGAAGCAGGAATGGATATTTCTGTATTTACTGGTCTCTATGATTCAAAGAATCAGGGTACAGTTAAGTATTTGTCAGCCCCTAAGACTGTAAGGAGCATCATTTTAAAAAGACTTTTGCATTTACCTTTTATTTTGGGGTTTTATAGCTTATTGTGTCTAAATTGAATTGGATTTCAATGCTAAATTGGGTATTTATAATCCAGTGGCTGCATTGTTCTTCTTTCTTAAAATTGCAGATCACTATTCATTCTGTTATTTGTCAGATGCCTGTCAAATGTGAGAAAAAAAATTAATTTGTACACAGTTTGAGATATGAACTTTGTTTTAGATAAACATGTATATTATGTAAAATATTGTTATGTTGGTGGTTAATTTTTATTTTCTTTTTCTATGAGGTGGAATATGAAGCAGTTATGTATCTCATGGCATACATCAACATCATATTATGTGTACATGTACATATATAAAATTGAAACAAAAAGTAAAGATAAATACCAACAAAATATTTTGTAGATATTTTTTATATTACCCTAATTTTGAATTTAAAGAATTTTTATAAGTTAAATATTTAAAAAGGTTTATTTAACATTTACTCTGATTTTGATAATTAAAACAAGCACATTTCTCTGTTAGAATAGATATATTGGTGATTACATAAGATTTTTTTAAGGTTTTTAAATAGTATGTGGAGTGTTAAAAATCAACAAAATGTTTTTTGAAAGAATAGAGAAAAAGAATTCAAATATCTGAGGAGAATGCATTTTATATATATATATATTGTGCACTTTTTATTAGCTCAGACTATTCTAAAATAGGATTTTGGTGTATAATTTTAAATTTTACAAATCCAATAATATTTACTAATTAAAAGAAGACAATAATGATATATTAAATCATAGGATTTAAACTCGGTTTTAGTTAATGGAAATTAATAAATGATCTTAACTCAAGATACACATAGATAATAACCATAGAGTCGTATATATGCAAATGGATGGACAAGTAATATCATTTAATATTTAAAATCAGTGACGTTTAACTTGTAATTTTGTAAACAAGAATGCGTCACAGATGCTAATAATTATTGTTTGTGCGCATTTGATTTTAAAAATAGAAATTATTTATCTTCAAATCTTGCTATATTTAAAAGTAAATAAACAAGGTTTAATTTTAAAAATACTGATTTAAAATTAAAACAGTAAATTCTATCTTTATTTAATTTCTAAAAATATTGTATTTCAATATTTTTTTTTAAAAAACGAAAAATCGCTCATTTTAAAATAATAAACAAAAAACTTTCAAAATAAATAATTGTTTCATAGAAAAAAGTGGGAAAATATTAGCCAATCAAGGAATTTCAAACAATCTTGGAATATGAAATTCAAGAAAGGGGGCAGGTGAGTTTCTGGATCGTAAAGTATAAGTAACTAAGTTTTTTTTTTTTTTTTCTTGGTGATATTTTTTTTTTTTAAAAAAAAAACAAAGTTGGATTAAAATTCCTAAAACCTTATGATTTACAACTCTACATCAATATACATGGATAATTATAAGCTGTATTGTTAAAATAATGGAATAAATTAATCGTTTTTCTACTGGGCAAGTCAATAATCGGTAATTCCCAATAATCTCTTGAAAATTAATAAATATTGAAGAAATCATCGGAGATGAATGATCAACTTATATACTCCCTGAAAATGAACAATAACTGTGTTGTGGAACAAATGAATTACAATAATAAACCAAAGGAAATAAATAAATATCGGCAATATCCAATAAGGATAGATAAAAAAATAGTAAATCTCTTGGAGACAGTTAAGTATAAATATTTAAAATTCAATGGAATTAAATTAGTAATAAATGAAAAGTGTGTATTATTATTCTGGATATATATAAAATCTTAATTACAATGTGAAATAGAATTATTTATTCTGAGCCATTCCGGCAGGGATGTCAGTTTCTATAAAGTTTTAGCTGAAAAAAACGTTGCACGACACATTTTTAATTGAAATCATAAGTGTGCCTTTTACTATAGAAAGAAATATATATCATCTAAAATAGATAAGTCAAGCCACAAATAAATTTTTATTACTAAACAAAGAATAAAACAAGGATTATTGTTGCAGTAACTCAAATACCTCGCACAAATCTTAGGATAAGCAGAATCTTCAGAAAATAAGGAAAAATAAAAACGTTATAAAAGTTTATGGCATGTGGAACAACTGGAAAATTTAAAATTGTTCTTATACTTTAGCTGAGAGGTTAAAAAAAAACTTCTTTCTAATGTTGATATTTATATTTTTAATCTATGATTTGTTAGTATAATGGGGGGGGGGTAGAACTAAATCATTTAATAAGGAAGTAATTCAAGTGTTGTTATATTAATAATTATTTAATAATTCGGTTAAGTTTAAAGATTATGAATCCTTTAAATAAACAAATATACTCTATATTTTAATATGAAAGGGTATTTAAAATGATATATACACAATCCAGAGAGAAGGTTGTACTTACATGGGCGAATTGATAAACTAAATACAATGATTTTCTTTATTATAGGAAAAGTATTAATTTTGTTTGCTTAATAACCTCCAGAATTATGATCCTCTGTTCTCACTTATTGTTTTGTATTGTTAATTAATCATCAAGTACTATTATTATGTAAAGATTGAACTAATGGACCATAAATGAAAAAAAAAGATTGTTTAATAAACTGAATGTGTGATATATAGTTCACATGCATAGGGATAAATATCTCAACATATAATGGGAAATCATTAGTTTTATTTAATAATAATACTCTAAAGATTAATTATAAGTTCTGTTGTTATTGTTATGATAATATATGTATATCATTTTGTTATTAATTATTTTAAATTTGATATTAATGGAAATGTTTATTATCATTTGTAATGAATATTATTTAAAATTATTGTTTTAAAAGTTTTATTAAATTCTAATTGCTGCATATCTTTTCTGGGCTCATTTTCACCACATCACACAACTTAAAATGTATAGTCAAAATTAAAATGAAAAGTCAATTTAATTTAAAGCAAATCTAACAGTTTAATAAGCATAAATCTCTTAGTAAAGATTTTTTTACTTGTTACATGCTGCCTTGATCCCATAGGTCATTGATGATATTGCCAATTATTAAAGTGTATTTATTAATATAAATTAAATGATACATTAGTTATTAGTAAAAGTATTACTGTTAATCACAGTTTAGTTAATAATACTATTTTAATATTCAGTATTAAAGAACATAATATAAAACTTGACTATGAATTTAAATTATAAGCCTTTCTTAATTTGTACACTATCCATGGAAATTTGTAAAATCCCTCTTGATATTCCATAAGTAGTATGAAGAATTAATAAATCAATGATTTTCCTGACATCTTCTTATTTTAAAGTTATTCTTGTGATTATTGCCAATCTTAATTATTAAACATAATATGAATCGAAGTTTATCTGTAATTATCTAACAGATTAATTTAATGAGTGATTGAATTAAAACTTAATAGTTATAAATATAAAGTAATATATTAGATATTATTGTTAGCCATGAAAGTATGTGGATACTTAATAAGGAGGAGTATCTAGGTATTCTTATGCCATTGAACAAATATTTTGTATTTGTTTAATGTTAAGGGGATGTGATCTGTTTATGGGTAAATGAGTCTCACGTTAAATATATTTAAAATATATCTTATTTTAGAAATATTTACTCATGTCAAAGTAACTTGGGATAAATACTAATCTTATCTAAATTTAATTGTTATAGTTAAAGAAAATGGTCGGGATATAGTAAGTTTGTTAATAGAACCTAGCCAGAATCCAAGTAGGGCCTAATATAAGGGACTTGGAATTTCTGCTCAGGGTCATACCACCTATAGACAGGCCACAATATTTAAACCCCCTTATGGCGACCAATGTGGGGCAGGATTAGTAAAATAATCATTGATTATCATGATTGATTTATATAAAAAATGCCTAACGTGTTAATTGAATTATTAGATCAAATAATTTTTTTTTTTTTGATTTTGTTAAAATATTAAATAAAGGCTAGTCTAATATGACCATGTGATCAGTAGGAAAATCATACATAGATTGATAAAGTTCATGTATGGATAATTCATGTGGTGGTTGTGGTGATGATGTTGAGAAAAGAAAGCATGCAACTTGTTTATATAAACTTGAGTTTATTGTAAATAAATAGTTATAAATATTGTTTATTTTATCTAATGATAGATATCATGAAAATGAAATATAATTGATTTATCAAGTTATTTGAGGGAGTTGTTGATTGTTGGAATAGCCTAGTAGAAAATATTTTTTATGAAGTTGAACTAAGTCATATTTTTAAAAGAAAAAAAATAGCAGAGTGCTTTAGTGAAAATGATTGTTTTTTTTCAAAAATGAGTGGAATGGAAAATTTAGAAAAGGAAGAAAATATTTGTTCTGTCCAAGATCAAGATCTCAAGTAGATGTTAAAAGTGGAAATAAGGATGGAAAAAGAAAGGGAGAGTCATAGGAAAGATAGAGAAATAAGAAAAAATATCCAATGTGAAGTTATAAAAGAAAAGAAAGTTGTTTTGGTGGAAGAGAAGAAAAGTTTAGATGATTTGTTTGTATTGATGATGAAACTAAATGAATCTTTAAATAAAAAGTTAGAAGAGAATAGTAAAAAGTCAGAAGAAGATAATAGATTTTTAAGAGAAGAACTACAAGAAACTAATAAAGTGCTGAGTGAGAAGTTAGAATTTATGAATAAAGGTATAGTTGAAAATCAACACGCCATTAAGTTTATAAAAAGAGATTTAGAGAAAAAATTTGGAGAATTAAGTGAAAAGTTTGTAACAAAAGACAATGTTATAGAGGTAGTAAAAGAGAAAATAGATAAAGAGTTAGAAGGATACGTTCATAAAAATGTTCAAGCTCTTCAAGTTCAGGGTAAAGAGGATATCAAACAATGGACAGTTAGTAAAGATGAACTAAATGAGAAGATAGAGCATGTAGATAGTGGTGTTAAAGGTATACCTAATCAAGTGGAATTAATGGAAAACAAGTTTGAATTTTTAAGAACAGAAGTAAAAGAAGAAATGGATAGCAGTACTCTAGAATTTAAAAAAGAGTTGGGAATAGGAATAGAGAAAAATTTACAGGTCATAAAATCTAACAAAACTGAAGATCAAAAATATCGATCTAAAATGGGAGAAAGGTTGAAGAAGTTAGAGAAAGAATTAATAGATCGAATAGAGAAGAATAAAGAAGTAATTGAAGAAAATAATAGCTCAAAAGAGATGAGTAATATAAACATTGATCAATTAAGAGAAGATCAAAATAATTATATAGATAGTTTGTTTAGTAAAATGAAATTGGAGGATAAAATACTTGATAATGATATTAGAGTTGATGAAATTAAGGTCAGCAATCATGATAGATTAAAATGGTCAGAAAGCTTAGGAAAGAAAACTTCTAGTGAAATTTTAAGAGATAAAACTATGGATGAAAATTGTACTAGGGTAAAACAACTGGAAGATATTACTAATAACCATAATGAAAAAATAAGTAGGTTTCAAGAAATAGAATCTGATAGAGATGATCAATCAGTAGACAGAGGAATAAGTGCAAGTAATTCTATAGCTATAAGATTTATTAAGATAAAGCCCTTCAAAGGTGAATATATGGAAAATCCTTCAGAATTCCTAAATAATTTGGAAGAGTTGTTTTCTTTGTGTCCTATGTCAGAGAGGGAAAGATTAGCCATCTCAAGTAACCATTTGTATGGTGCTGCAAAAGACTGGTGGCAGTCATTATTTGAAAAACCCATAGTATATGGAGACTTCAAATGTTTGATATTGTCTAGTTTTTGGGGATCTGACAAGCAGGATTACATTAGATACCAAATAATGCAAGAAAGGTATAATGCTAACAAAGGTGGATATGCAAAATTTTTCTGCAACCAAGCTGTTAGATTAAAAACCCTTACTTCATTTCCATTGTCAGAAATGCAAAGTGTTAGATTGATTCGACGAAATTTACCATGCCATATTGAGCAAATACTCA
This sequence comes from Epiperipatus broadwayi, assembly GCA_028023455.1. Taxonomy (NCBI): domain Eukaryota; kingdom Metazoa; phylum Onychophora; class Udeonychophora; order Euonychophora; family Peripatidae; genus Epiperipatus; species Epiperipatus broadwayi. The sequence goes on along the minus strand of JAQFVV010000286.1, from coordinate 324,391 downwards.
TCACTGCAGATAGCTATACTATTGAAGAAGTGAGTGAGATTCTAGATGCCTTAGAGTTGAGTGATGGCAGTTTAGAAAGAGGAAATAGACAGTTGAAGGAAAAGTTAAATTATCCAATAGCTGCAATGCAGTTTAGGCCCAATATTTATCAGAGAGTTATGAGAAATGAACCATATTTTAGTGCAAAAAGTAGATTTGTTCCTAAGGCTAGAAATCCAAGTATAGTGAATCGAGGTAGGAATAAACCATTAATTCAGGATAGTCAGCCTTCAACCAGTGGGGTTACCACTATTTTAAAGAAGACAGGGGGTAAAGCTGTTGACAAGACCATGTTAAACTAGAGAGGTCTTTGTTTATGTGTTCCTCTATGCAAGGGCCTTCAATGTATCAAAAGGGGAACAATATGTGGCTTTTTAAATACATTAGATCTGGACATAGACTACTTAGAGCCATTCAACATTGGTGAGCCACCTATCATATATCAATGCCCAGTAGTTACCTTGTATATTGGTGAATTAAAAATTGAAGCTTTAATTGACTCTAGAAGTCAAGCTTCTATACTATCAGAGCATATGTATATGGAAATTATAGCTGTACAAGAGAATATCCCATCCCTTCCCATAAAACAAATTCAAGTCACTCTAGCCAATGGAAAGAGGACTAGGCTCTTTAACAAGCAAGTCTTGATTATCTTTATTGTTAATGGTGCCAAATTTGAACATGTGTTTCTCATCATGCCAGGATTAGTACATGAAACTATTATAGGATCTGACTTCATGATGATTCATCAATGTAAAATTGATTTTCAAAATAAAATTTTTTATTGTGGAGAGGAAAGGCTCAAATTTGAATATGGATCACATAACCTTTCTAATCAATTATTGTGTACCCATGATACATCAATTGATGTTAGCATTCAGGCTAAAGTGGGAAATGTTTGTGAAGACAATTCTAAATTTAAGGAAAATTTATTCCAATTGATGTATGATTATAAATGTATATTTTCTAAAATTCCTGGTATCATAGAGGGATATGTTCATCAAGTACAATTAACAAGTAATGACTCTTTCCAGCAAAAGATGTACCCAATTCCATATCAATATCAGGATGAGGTACAAAATCAAATAGATAGAATGCTAGAATGGAAAATAATTAAAAAATGTCCTTCTCCTTATGTTAATCCACTAGTGATCATAAAAAAGAAGGATAACTCTATAAGAGTTTGTTTAGATGCTCGTATGTTAAATCAAATGACCCTTCCTGAGCACGACATTCCTCCACCAGTACATGAACTCCTTATTAAATTTCGAGATAAGTCAATTTTTTTCCACATTTGATCTAACATCCAGCTATTGGCAAATTCCACTACATGAGGAGGATCAGCAATATACAGCATTTCGTTTCAAGGGACAGTCATATGTTTTCAGATGTATGCCCTTCGGCCTCATTAATAGTGGAGCTGGTTTGATTAGATGTTTAGACATGGTCTTTTCAAGATGATTAAAAGAAAAAATCATCATGTATGTGGATGATATAGTCGTCACATCAGATAGTATGGAAGAGCATCTGGAATGCTTATGAATGTTCTTTCAAGAGTGTTCCTCCAAAAATATCAAGATTAATTTAGAGAAATGTTCTATAGCAGAAAAAGAAATTACTTTTGTGGGACACTTAGTCAATAAGAATGGTATCCAAGCCCATCCAGAAAAGGTGGATGCTATAAAGCATTTCCCCATGCCTAAAACTGTGAAACAGTTAAAATCTTTCTTTGGTCTATGCAACTACTACCATAAATTCTATGAGAACTTTTCTGGAGACACTTTATATCTTTCTAAATTATTAAAAAAAAGGTGAAAAGTGGCATTGGACCATTGAGCATAGTAATGAGTTTGAAAATCTACAGATAGATAGTAGCCACTATGGTCTGGGAGTAGTACTATATCAACTTAATGATAATCAGATGCCCCAGGTATTATATTTCTTAAGTAGGCACTTAAGAGGGGCAGAGCTGAACTACTCCATCACAGAAACAGAGACTTTAGCTGTTGTATGGGAATTTCAGAAATTGTGCCAGTTCTTGTTAGGCTCTGAAGTGATTGTGTTGTCAGACCATAGAAGTCTGGAATTTTTAAATCGCAGTTACTTAAATAATGAAAGGCTTGTAAGGTGGAGCTTGTATCTCCAACAATATAACTATAAAGTTATTTATATTGAAGGGAGAAAGAATATTCCTGCAGATATTCTCAGTCGCCACCCTATCTACCTGGTAGCTAGAAACCCCAATACTCAAAACATATGTATCAACAGTATGAATATTCTGCAGGATGATTATATAGAGGAAGATTATAAAAATCTCTCTACACTTCAAAGTCAGCATATAAAAATAAATAGCATCCTGACTATCTTAAATAATCAGGATAATAAAACACAAGTTAATAAATATATTAGAAGAGTGTATCAAAGATATAAGATATATCAAAATGTCTTAATGTTTAAGATGAATATCAATGATGAGGAATCATGGAGAATTGTAGTCCCACAATCTTTAATAGATAAATTAATAGTATATATCCACAATAAATATGGTCATTATGGGGCTCCCAAAATTTTTTATGTCTTAAAATCTATTTTCTATTATAGAAATATGTACAGGAAAATTATAGAAAGCATTAAATCATGCAACATTTGTCTTAAATCAAAATATTGTAATAGGTCTATGCAGGTGTACTGCAACCTATAGTCCAGCCTAATGAATTGTTAGCCATCGATTTTTACAGACCCCTTCCACCCTTTAACCGGCAAAAGTTTATTTTAGTTGCATATGACGTTTTCAGTAAATGGGTAGCAGCATATCCCGTACCAAAAGCTGATGCAAAAATGTCATTAAATGTTTAATGGGAAATCAATTTCCTATTGTTGGTAAGCCTGATAGTATACTGACTGATCATGCAACTGCATTTGTATCTCACCAATGGAATCACTGGATTCAAATTCAAGGTATAAAACACATTATAAGCTCCATAAGGAATCCTTAATCTAATCCTTGTAAGCGTATAATGAGAGAGTTAAGGAGATTATTTTGAGTCTATGTACCAGATAGCCATACCCAATGGGTTCGTAAATTGCCCAAAATTATCAGTTATATAAATATAACTTATCATGAGTCTACTGGTTTTTCTCCCATGAGGCTACATTATGGGAGACATGAACTTATTCTAATAATAACTCCTTTTTCAATAGTTAGGGAAAATATTGATATAAAAATAGATCAGGAAAAAGCAAAAATTAAGCTTAAAATTATGGGCAAGAAAAGAATTAAAAGGTCACATAATAAGCCACACCCCTTCAAAATAGATGATTTAGTATTATTACGAACACCTCATGTCAGTGATGTTCAGAAGAATAAATATAAAAAATTCTTAAGCTTGTATGAGGGTCCTTACAAAATTCTAAAACAGATTGGAGAGAATGCTTTCCTGCTGTCAACTACAGAAGGTGTTAGAGGAACATATAATGTCCGAAGCCTCATTCCCTATTCTGTAAGAGTCTAAAACAGAAGCTGTCAAAATTAGTGTAATAGGGATTATCAATTTAGTTATTGTGAAATTTACAGTTTATTAATTTAAAGACAAATTAATAAACCTAATAGTAAAATTAGTGTGATATTTAGAGTTGATGAATGGTTCAAAGGCATTAATAGACTTAATAGTGAAATTCAAGAGTACAGGGAATTTTGTTCATTTATTTATTGTAGAAAGCCATGCAGTAGAAATCAATATAAAATATTTTTTTTCAAAGGTTAAGTATTATAAAATTTAAAATTAAATGAAGGGAGGGTATGTACAAAGTTGGATTAAAATTCCTAAAACCTTATGATTTACAACTCTACATCAATATACATGGATAATTATAAGCTGTGTTGTTAAAATAATGGAATAAATTAATCGTTTTTCTACTGGGCAAGTCAATAATTGGTAATTCCCAATAATCTCTTGAAAATTAATAAATATTGAAGAAATCATCGGAGATGAATGCTCAACATATATACTCACTGAAAATGAACAATAATTGTGTTGTGGAACAAATGAATTACAATAATAAACCAAAGGAAATAAATAAACATCGGCAATATCCAATAAGGATAGATAAAAGAATAGTAAATCTCTTGGAGACAGTTAAGCATAAATATTTAAAATTCAATGGAATTAAATTAGTAATAAATGAAAAGTGTGTATTATTATTCTGTATATATATAAATCTTAATTACAACGTGAAATAGAATTATTTATTCTGAGCCATTCCGGCAGGGGTGTCAGTTTCTATAAAGTTTTAGCTGAAAAAAAACATTGCACGACACATTTTTAATTAAAATCATAAGTGTGCCTTTTACTATAGAGAGAAATATATATCATCTAAAATAGATAAGGAAAGCCACAAATAAATTTTTATTACTAAACAAAGAATAAAACAAGGATTATTGTTGCAGTAACTCAAATACCTCGCGCAAATCTTAGGATAAGCAGAATCTTCAGAAAATAAGGAAAAATAAAAACGTTATAATAAGTTTATGGAGTGTGGAACAACTGGAAAATTTAAAATTGTTCTTATACTTTAGCTGAGAGTTTAAAAGAGAACTTCTTTCTAATGTTTATATTTATATTTTTAATCTATGATTTGTTAGTATAATGGGGGGGGGGGTAGAACTAAATCATTTAATAAGGAAGTAATTCAAGTGTTGTTATATTAATAATTATTTAATAATTCAGTTAAGTTTAAAGATTATGAATCCTTTAAATAAACAAATATACTCGATATTTTAGTATGAAAGGGTATTTAAAATGATATATACACAATCCAGAGGGAAGGTTGTACTTACATGGGCGAATTGATAAACTAAATACAATGATTTTCTTTATTATAGGAAAGATAAAAGTATTAATTTTGTTCGCTTAATAACCTCCAGAATTATGATCCTATGTTCTCACTTATTGTTTTGTATTGTTAATTAATCATCAAGTACTATTATTATGTAGAGATTGAACTAATGGATCATAAATGAAAAAAATATATGATTGTTTAATAAACTGAATGTGTGATATATAGTTCACATGCATAGGGATAAATATCTCAACATATAATGGGAAATCATTAGTTTTATTTAATAATAATACTCTGAAGATTAATTATAAGTTCTGTTGTTATTGTTATGATAATATATGTATATCATTTTATTATTAATTATTTTAAATTTGATATTAATGGAAATGTTTATTATCATTTGTAATGAATATTATTTAAAATTATTGTTTTAAAAGTTTTATTAAATTCTAATTGCTGCATATCTTTTCTGGGCTCATTTTCACCACATCACACAACTTAAAATGTATAGTCAAAATTAAAATGAAAAGTCAATTCAATTTAAAGCAAATCTAACAGTTTAATAAGCATAAATCTCTTAGTAAAGATTTTATTACTTGTTACATGCTGCCTTGATCCCATAGGTCATTGATGATATTGCCAATTATTAAAGTGTATTTATTAATATAAAATTAAATGATACATTAGTTATTAGTAAAAGTATTAGTGTTAATCACAGTTTAGTTAATAATACTATTTTAATATTCAGTATTAAAGAACATACATATAAAACTTGACTATGAATTTAAATTATAAACCTTTCTTAATTTGTACACTATCCATGGAAATTTGTAAAATCCCTCTTGATATTCCATAAGTAGTATGCAGAATTAACAAATCAATGATTTTCCTGAGATCTCCTTATTTTAAAGTTATTTTTGTCATTATTGCCAATCTTAATTATTAAACATAATATGAATCAAAGTTTATCTGTAATTATCTAACAGATTAATTTAATGAGTGATTGAATTAAAACTTAATAGTTATAAATATAAAGTAATACATTAGATATTATTGTTAGCCATGAGAGTATGTGGATATTTAATAAGGAAGAGTATCTAGGTATTCTTATGCCATTGAACAAATATTTTGTATTTGTTTAATGTTAAGGGGATGTGATCTGTTTATGGGTAAACGAGTCTCATGTTAATTATATTTAAAATACATCTTATTTTAGAAATATTTACTCATGTCAAAGTAACTTGGGATAAATACTAATCTTATCTAAATTTAATTGTTATAGTTAAAGAAAATGGTCAGGATATAGTAAGTTTGTTAATAGAACCTAGCCAGAATCCAATTAGGGCCTAATATAAGGGACTTGGAAATTCTGCTCAGGGTCGTACCACCTATAGACAGGCCACAATATAATATATATATATATATATATATATATATATATATATATATATATTGTAATAGTATGTATATGCAATGTATGAAGAAATGACATGGCTCCGACCATTGGGCAGCAAATATAATAATATGTTGTATTTAAATGAAGGAAGATGAAATTGTAATAAAAATGTAATACAGAATGTTATTTATGTTTGAAGAAATGAAATTATCTTAATTATTGATAGCCACAAATGAGATAAAAACTCCAATTGGGATACCAAATGTAATAGAATGTGGTATCCATATAAATAGAAATAAAATCACTTCAATAATTGTGGATTAATTAAAATGGACAATCTATTTCCACTATCATGTCTCTCAGGTTTTGATCAATTTTGTTCAAAAATAAATATAATAAAGTATAACTAATTACAGCCATTGAATATGAATTACAATGAATCAGTTATGATGTTTAACTTTATTTGAACAAATTATTAATTTATAAAGTTATGGATAATAAATTATCTACACTACAGAAAATATATTACACATGAGTGAATGTAATCTAATTACTACTTATATTGTTACTTTGACTAGCTATATAAAATAAATCTAGATATTACAAAGCATTGACTAAGGCATGTTAATTGGTTAATTCTCAGGATTAACCTAACTAACAATGTGATTAGTTACTAAATATAAATTGGAACAAAGGGAATTTTGATGAATCCAATATATATGTTCACAAGCAAGATTTTATGTGATTTAATATTTCAATTAATGATGGTTTACATAATAATTAATCAATACACAATATTATAATTTAGTTGATGGATAAATTTGCCATATTACCTAATAACTGCTGCATTAAAAAGAGAAAAGCCAGATATTAATAGACTTCAAATGAAAACTCAAAGTCATTCTTTTTTTTATATAAAACAAATGATATAAGCTTTATTCCAAGATTGTAATTGTGATATTTTATAATAGCATAAATATATATGTGGAAAACACACACACACACAAACTGATTTACTTTTCAAATGTTCAATTTTTTAAAAATATAAATCAAATAAAAGATTTACCGATAATAAACATAACTTGCAGTTTATATTTTACATAGGAATTGTATAAAACTGTTGTAAAATCAATCAATCAATAAATAAAGAAGTAAATTAGTAATAGATTGTTAAATTAATAATTTAGATAATAGATGTATCTCTTTAAAACTGGATCGACATACAAGATGATACAAAAAACAATGTAAAAAGCTCTGTTCCACTATGCTATAAGTATTTATTTATTTTACTTTATTTTAAATCATATCTTTTATTATGAACATCAACTACATGGACTTATTACCAATATAAGACATATATCATAGCCTGCAAAGTTCATCATTCACGTCATAACTTTATCAACTTAAGGCTTTATTAAATGCCTAGCACAATATATATATATAAATGTAAAATACAGTATCCATTATAAAATATTATATATATATAAATTTTAACGGTAAATACAATATTATAGTTTAAATTCTTTTGTAGCACTTTCGATTACGTGGTAATCCTTGTCAGCTTTAACTGAATTTCAAAATTTTTAAAGTTATGGAAATATACATAACATTAAGTTTAATAAATTTGAAATTCAATTAAAGCTGATGAGGATTACCACATAATCAAAAGCGCTACAAAAGAATTTAAACTATAATATTGTATTTACCGAAAGTACTTCTGCGGATTTAAGGACTGTTTGTAATAGTTTGTAAACCATTAAATTTATTATTTCAATTATAAATTACCATTTTGTTTTTAATTAATGGACATTTTATTTATTTTATACACACACACACACACACATATATATATATATATATCATGTCATATGAACCTTTATGTTTAGGCTAAACATATATAAAAGACAACTTCTACATAACAGCCATGTGGGGATATTAATCTATAAATCTAATATTCAATACTATGACTTGATCCATACTTTTCGAAATACATCTAACAATACAATTAAAATGACATTTATTATTTAATGATATATATATATATATATGTAAAACGTGAATGAAATACGATATTAAAAAAACATATATTATTACAATCACTATTTTAACTTGGTATTTAACAATATATTTGTGCAATTTAAGATATAAAATTTCTGACAAAAAAAATAAACAAATATATATATTGTAACGAGCACAGATGTTCCTTACATTGTTTTTTTTTATATTTATTAAACATGAAAGTAAATTAAAAAGTTCGTATTTAAAAATTTTCTTTAAGAATTAAAAATTGAAATTAAATATCATCTTAAACTCATATATATATTAAATTGCACAGATAATGAAAAATTATTAAAATAAAACTTTATTAAAGAAAAAGTATTTTAAAACTAAATTTTAAAAAGATTTGAAGATAAAATTATATCTTTAAATTTATCTTTAAATATATTTTTGATTTGGAAAACAGGTTAATTAATCAGAAATGGAAATGATTGTTAATTAGTTAAATGTAAACCAGCCTTGGGCATTTAAATGTAAAAACATCGGTCAGATAGGAAAATAATAGAAACTGTTAGCAAATAAGAAGAAATCCCTATGGAATCAGACCGCAGCGAAAGGACCATCGAATCGGTGACGCAATGAAAGAACAAGTTTGGAAATTATTAGTTAGTTATTGATTATTTACGATGTGACAGATATGTGTTAGTGCGGAAGTGAAGGAGAAGGGATTGAAAAAGACTCACGTTCAATCCCTTCAGTTGTTATAAAATGGAAAAATGAAACATCACTTTTCTTATATTCAGAGGACCACAGGATCATCGGGAAATTTAACGCTGGATTTCAAACAGCAAGCAACTGTTAAAGATGAACATTTCTAAAACCGTAAGAACTTTATAAAATTTAACGAACAATATTAATTTGAAAACACTAAGAACTTCAAATTTTAAACTTTCCTAGTAATTTAATTGTTACAAATAGAATCCTATCTGACCAAACTAAATTCTTTATTAATAGTGTTATTTGATGTATTTTTTTTTCTTATTTATGTAAAATCATTTCCATTTATTTATTTTTTGTTTTTTAAGTTTTTATCATGATTTTTTTTGTTTTTCGTTAAATTAATTATATAAATGTTAAACTTAAGTCGGGCGTGAATGGCTGTATAGATTTGTAAAGTTATATTAGGGGAGGGTAATCTTAGGTTATTTGTGTCGTTGTTAAATTGGGTCAATGGATTGGATATATTGATGTAGTTAGTAGATGTAGTCAGAGATTCGCTACTGGCAGAATCGCTGCATACACCGCACTCTCCTGTTTTGCCTATGGAAGGAATTATAAGACGCAGAGCGCAGTTCCTTTCTATGGAGTTTTTTTTTTACTGCTCTTCTTGTCTGATAGATGTCATATTCCTATCTGATGAGGGTCAATGCCTTCTCTTAATCTTTTTGGTGCTGTTGTATTCCGTATTACATTGAATACATCGATATATCAGATGAATTGATGCCAGTTTGACTGCGAATTTTAGCCTAAGGTTAAATAGGGATAGAATATTTTATTTTCAAATGCAAATCTATGTAGTTTATTCATACTTGACCCTAAATAAAAATGCATTAAATTTAAGTTGTTTATAGATGCTTGCATGGATTGGTTATCGGTTAAGTATGTTTTGGGTTTTCATATTTGATCAAAATATATAGACATTCGATAAATAATGATACCTTACGGTGAGTATCTAAAATGTATTTATTCAGATGTCTTTTAAGTTATTGGTGACAATGCAAGTATCTTATGGTGAATACTATTGGGTTACGTATAAATTTCCTTCCGCAATTGTCAGTAATCAATAATTTTGTATTTTGATCGTTTATGTTTATTTTGAAATGTTTTTGACCGTGAAATCTATGTAACCGATCTGTATTCAACATTATAAACAAGCTTTCATAAATTTATATGTGCGAACTTAATTAAAATGTAAAATTATAATATAATAGTAATTAAATGTAAATTAAAGTAAAGTTAAAAATAATGTTAAATGTTAAAATGTAAAACTAATACTAAAATAATTTTAAATCTTATATATATGTGCATAAATAAATGTTTGTATGTTAATTACTGGCAGTGGCTTATTTTATTCTTTTTTTATATATACTCTTAGATTATATTATTAAATCTCTGCTATTCCACTGAGCTAGTGACATGGGCTAATGACAGGATGCAAAATATAAAAAAAAAAATTTTTTTTTCTTATGTATCTGCCTACTCTATAAATTTTTCTAGGTTCAAATGCCTAGATGGCGCCCTGTAGTGGAGAGTACGTAAGTCTACCTACTCTGGATCGTTACAATATATTAAAAATTGACTTTCATTATTATTAGTAAGTTTAAACATTCAAAAAAAAGATTATAAGTTAGTTTTAGATATCACAAATGTATATATTTTTAAAAAGATAAAATTTGAAAGGTTATATTAATATATATATATAATAAACAAATAAAAAACAAAAAATGACCAAATTTTAATTATCCCCTTTAATTTTCTTTACTTCACTGTTCACTAATTACTTCTGATGTTTTTCTTTTATTTTGTCAATCCCAGAAAAGACTGAAATAACTTTGATATATTATACATATTAACAATGCTGGAATTTATATTCAGCCTTAGAAATAAATCGCTTATGATTATTAAGTTTAGAATGATTAAAAAAAACTATATATATATATATATATATACATAGCTATTTTTTTGAGGTTTGTTTACAAATGCAGGTTTGGTTTTAGGCTGCATATTTTACTGGACTCCAATAGTGAAATAAGACATGCAAAAGGGCTGAAATTGCTCTGGATAATAAAGTGTACTTAGTCAATCATTTTGATGTTATATCTTGGTCCTGTAATTATTATATTGCTATTCAAAGAAGAATTTGTGGAATAGACAAAATAAAGTTGTGACAACTTTCTTCTGTTTTATGATGAATATTTTTTTGTGTTTCCATAGTAATCTTTGTCCTATGGTTATAACTCACACACTAACTTAAAAATCTTTAATACTGCTGATTGTTGATTTTAAAATATTTTTTAAATAACAAAATAATAATGTCAATAATAAAAAATATTACATTGAAAAATTTATTTTGTAATCTACAAAATAAATAAATAAACAACCAGAATAGTGCCATTACATGTTTTATAATCCCCCCCCCCCAAAAAAAAAAATACAATCTAATTATAACTTGCAATTTAAATTCTACTGTTGATAATTATTTATATACATACACACTTGCTAATTTATATATATCCATTGCTATTAAAATCTCACCAACACAAAACAAAGCATATATCACAATAAATAAATAAAAATGAATCAAATACAATTAAAAACAACAAACAACAATAACAATAATAAACTATTTACAAATCCTTATCTAATAACCAAATCAAAGAGATTTTTTTAAAACTATAATAGCACTTCAAAAGAAAGGGTGTATTTTTCATTCCTTACAATATATATATATATATATATATATATATATATATATATATTGTAACCGAATAAAAAAATGATGAAATACATTTACTATGATAGCTGATAATTAAATAAGAAAGATGCTAATCTATAAATAAGAATATGGAAATATATATCATATTTTCATTGGGCTTCCATTTGTAATTAATTAAATATAACACCATAACCCTTTTGCAACTATCATAAACATTAATCCAGTCATACTAGTAATGAGATAAATAAATTATCCCATTTCTCAACACACAAAATAAGAAATGAAAATTAATCACTGCCATCATTTAAGATTTAAAATATTTCAATATTGGGAAGTCATTTTAAGTAACAAAATATACTAGCCATTGTCATTAGATAAACCAATACTAGCTTTAACAATTGAATAAAATTACTGTGAAATCCATTGAGTGCATTACGCTTATCTCCAATAATAGGTTCTTTTAACAAAGAATCCTTCCCTTCCTCTTTCTATATATATAAGACCATTCATAGTCACATGCACACATCGGCACTATTTATAATAAATTTTAAAAAAAATCAAAGAAAGTTAATAAGTTGAAAAAGGGACTTGATCACTTTTATTCAGCTTAGCTAAGTACATGTGTTTTCCATGGGTAGCCATTTGATTGTTTTAAACATAGATAAATATTATCTGTCCATAGTGTACTGGGTTCAAACCCATTTGGTACATTTTTACTACACATGGCTTAGATGACTAATGAATAACAACAAAAAAGACATTCTTATATTTTATTTATGTCAATAAAATTATAAGATCTTAATACCATTAAATTTATATATCCAACACTCCTATAGATATTACTAGCTCAGTTTAAGTATATTGATGTACTGATGCAAGTATACTCTTACTAATGGCTTCCAAACACACATAGTGAAGACCATTACTTAGTTATATGTCCATTAAACTTAATTACTTAATTTACTTATACATTGTAATATAATGATAATGATGATGATACCAACCACAGCTTTATAATGAACTCATAACAACAAATTTATCTTTTATAAGCATATAGGCACCTTATTAAAATCATCTTATGTTAAACTGGGATTTAATTATAATACTCACTAGCATTTATATACGTTTATGGTTATATTTACTCAAAATATTTTTATAGTTAAAACTATTATTCAATCATCAATATTTACCAGTGATGATGAATGATCATCATGAATCTTACCACATGATATTCAACTTTTTATAAACCCCTATTTACTAAACATATTAATTATTTTTAATATTTGATTTAATGATTATTATTTATTCAGCAATGATAGTGATCATAACTCTTGGGCACAACATAATTTTAGTCTTTTTATTATTAACATATAACTTCTCAAAAAACTTAGTTATATGTCAAGCATAATCATTAAACATCCTTATATGTAAACTAATATCCTATGCTTAACATTTATGGGTGATGATGATCAATCAAAACAATAGAATCAAGAGAAGAAAAAATATAACAATATTAATAATAATAACTCGGAAACCAAATATGGTATAATTATATTTATTAACACTCTTCCTTTTTTTGTTTTAAATTAAATTACTAAATATACAATTGACTCAATTAAATATATAATTAAACAAAATGTCTTAAAACTATATGCATAACCAACTAATTTTATATATCTGCTCATGTTACTACATATTTTGAAATAAGTTAGCTTAAACTGACATAAAAAATATTCTATTGAATGCTTATTTAATATCTTCCCTGCTTATTATACATCATAAAGGTAAATTTCATTTATGTAATGTGTGTGTTTTTTTTTGTTACTTTCATACATATGCGAAACCCTGCTCTTCAATTTGCTATATTTAAATTAACTATGCATAACCTATTTTTGATGGGTTGGAATAAGCAGTCACACACACATACACCCTGTGATATGTCAACATATATATTTAAAATGGGTACCCCTATATTATAGATTAATACATAAATCACATATATAAAAATATTATTGCAACCTTGAGTATAAAAAAAAAATATCAAATTTAATGTGCAAAAATAAATAATAAAAAATCATGATAAAGCATATATTGATAGGTTACTTAATTATCACAATGAGTAAAGGACAATAATAAAAAAAAAACATTTTAGTATTACAATATATAATAAATAAAATCAAAAATAATGGAAAAAGTAAGTTTATTGAATTTAAACTGTGCATGTGTAATGTTATGTAGTATTGAGAATAAACAATCAATAAACAAACGCTTAATGTTTCTGTATCAAAAGAAAAAAATGCTTCACTGTGGAAATTAAAATTTACTTTTAATAAGTAAATAAGAAAAATTTGTTAATTAAATTTCAAAGTTACCCAATCCATTTTTTCAGTTCTTATTAATGTCCCTGGTTTAAATATCAGATTGTTCTCCCAAATTATAGCTTCAACTGGTTGGTTTGTTTGTTCCTACTATTTTAAAAATTAGTGCAGATACTTTAGATAAATATGAACTGGTTGGTTTGCTTGTTCTTACCATTTTAAAAGAATTATTGCAGATACTTTAGATAAATAGGAACTGGTTGGTTTGCTTATTCCTACCATTTTAAAAGAAAATGTGAAGAAAACTTTTAAAAAATTGATTTATAGATTAACCTTTTAACCGCTAATTAAATCATTGGTTGTATGAGGTAAAAATCAAAGCTTGTAATTGGCCAACTCACAAACTGAAGACAAAGCCTATTGTTAAAACATATTCGCCTATAATATTAAATTCAACTCAGATACGTTTATAAAAAGTATATTATTAATTTTTTCAAGTTGTGAAGAGAACGAAAGATCTTTCAAAAATAAATTTCTATTTATTTATTCTAAAATATTCAATATCGGCAACATAAAAGCTATAATATAAACAAAAAGATCGACTTTTACGTTATAGAAAAGTAAATATTTCTTTTTACTACATCTTCAATATTTGTACTAAAATCTTGAATATTTTTTGAAAATAATTTTGTTTTTTTATTATTCTGTCTGAGAATCATTTTTAGTTTCCATAAATATAATTTTATAATACTTAAAATTGGATTCAAAATGAAAATTTCAGCGTTTTTCTTTATTTTCTTTGATCAGGCGGTTTCTTTGTTCTTTCCAGCCAATCAGAATGTCTTTTTCGGCTGAGAGCTTGCTAAGAACCAATCACAAATAATGTTCTTTCTTTGTTTAGGTTTAAATTCGTTTTTTTTTATTTTTTACTTGTAAAATAAGTCGGAAGAGGTCACCATCGTACAGAACTTTTAAAAATCTCTTTAAAATGTATCGAACGAATTTTTTAGCATAAGAATCGGCTGAGTTAGAGTGATGTCAACTGCTTATGAGAGGTCGCGTCAAAGACAGGCTAAGCATTAATTGAGTTGGTTGCTTGGCTTTATATATCTTCTTTCTTATCTTCTTTCCTCTTCTCCCTTCATTCAAAGATGATGATTCTTTAATAGGCCAGGAGACAAAAAAGCCTCTCAGATATCATCTGTGGCTGGTTTGAATTCAGCCATTCTTTGGTTATTATAGACTGGTATATGAGTCTACAGATAGAACAGTGAATTAACCCATAGATGTGATGTCTCAAAGGAACAAAAAATGGCAACATGAGCATGGCATCCTTATTGTTTTACAAACTGCCAATATATATATAAGTACCATTTTATATTATATTAACAACTTCTTTTAAAGGATTCAATTTAAATCCATATCTTTAGACTAATTTTATGGTGAAATTATTTATATGGGCATACATCTTTTATGCTAATTTTAAAGCAAGAGTCACATTTTCTTCTTTAATTTTTTAAAGAGAAAAAAATCAATAGCTCATTCCAAGCTTTAAAAAACAGAGGAAAAACTGCTGCTAATGCCTCTTTTTAACTGACCATCTCTTTTAACTTTAAAACTGAATATTTGGCCAAAATAAACTGCCCATAATTTTAGCTTTAAAAAAAAAACTGAATCTCTTTAGCTTTCTTTCCAAAATATTTATTCAGGTTAATGTTATACAAGTAGATGAAAGTTGTTGTGATACATGATAGTCATTCTTTATGTGTAAAGTGTTGACATTGAAACTAGTGTATAATTTTGTTTAAACAGACTTAATAAGAGTGTGTTAGTTTGTTGGACTATTAATAAGTTCTTCTGTTTTTATTTTTAAAGGATTATTTATACTTCGAATAAGATCCAGGTGTCTTTATGTCGGTTTGGTGAAGCAAAACTGCCTTAAAACTGAATATTCTGCTAAAAAAAAAACTGTTTATCTTTAACTGCCCATCTCTTTAAAGTTTAAAATAACTGCATCTCTTTTTTTTACCTTTAACAACTGCCTTTATTAATATTGTGCCCCTCTTTTTATATGCTGAATTTCTGATCAAAGAGAAAAAAAATCTCCTACCAATAGCTATCATTTTGGAGATAGCAATCAAATCATCACATATAGATGGTTTAAAGTAATTAATAAGAATATATTTAATAATTATATTTATTCTGTGAAAGCATTTCTTTTTTCTTCTTCTTGGAATCTAAAATCCAGATAATGTAAAAAAAAACCAGTTTGCAATGTATAGTCAATAGAGATAAGTGTAAAAAATGTTTTTATATTCATACAGCTGTACTCTCTTTCACACATGTGCCTAGTTGATCTATTAATCTACCAATCTTTTTTTTTACACTTTCCTTTCCAATCTGTTTTATTTTAACAAAAACTAAAGCTAAATAATTAAATGCTTTACTTAACAAAAAAAAATGAATTAATATATTAAATATTATTTCTTGCAATCTTATATTAATTACTGCTTATTAATCTATCATCTATAAACTATATATAATACATGCACACATCTATACATATATAATTTTTTTTTTAAATCTAAGAATATATATATATATATATATATATATATATATATATAAAATGAGATACATATATATATAATCAAATAAATAAATAAATAAATAAATATTGTTTATATATAATCAAAGTAAAATAATTAAAAAAATTGTAATTACAGGCTATTTAAAGATAGTCTGAATAGAAAGAATTTTTTTGTGTGTGTTATTAATTTTTTTTGGTATAGATAAAGGAGAGATACTGGTCAACTGCACAATCAGTCAGCATTTTCTTTTATGAAAGAGACATATAAGAAAAAAATGTTCTGGAGGTTTCCTAAACTGCTCTTCATGTTGTTTGTAAAATGGACAGTAAAAGTAAAATCATAAGTGACCCAGAGTTTGGAAAGAGTTAAGGAGGGGGTTGATTAGGAAATTGAAGGAGTTGTAATAAGTATTCTGTCTGCTACAAAGTATCTAACATGGATAAATTATATGATCTTAAGTGCAAAATAATAAGAACTTTGGAGTAGATATCACCAGAGTATGTCAGACTTACTTTTTCTCAATAACCATGTAATTGTGCTATTTTTATTGTTATCTCTCTGCTGCAAGATTATCGGTTTGCTAAATGGAGTTTCCCATAAAAGAAATGAAAAGCCTGTAAAAATTGCATCTGCCTGAAAGTGTGATGAGCACATAATAGAGAAGAAGATAGACTTTAAATTTACACAGCTATCAGTAAGATTAATTATTTTATTGTAATATTACTGGAAATTAAGGTAAACAACCTGCTTAATTTTTTAAATTTTTTATCTCAAATGTATTTATATATATTTATATAAAGTATTAATTTTATGACAAATTATGATTTTTTTTTACTTATTTTTTAATCTTTTCATGTTAATGAAGGTGCAAAGGCACATTTATGTATGCATTTATATGCTGATTCACAGACACAGATGTCTAAATGCAAAAACTAAATGACTAAAAGAAAAACAAATATAATTAAGGAAATGTATAATGATTAGATTCAACCCATAGCTAAGTTATAAGAAATAGGATTAATTATATAGATGGATTTTCTTGTTGTCTGTTAATGTGTTATTAGAATGTTTTCATATTCTTATTATTTATATTTTGTGGAGGGAAATTTGTAATATATAATGAGGAAAATGATAAATTTTGTGATGATCAGTTTTTCTTCTTGTTCTTCTTTTTCCTATTATTATTTAGCTTGCATAAAATAAAATTGAAAAGTAATGAATAATCTTATTTTAATATCAAACTGTGTAATAATCCATATATTTACATAAATAGTTTTCTGACATTTAGCATATGAGGTTTGAATAATTTACGTGATCCCTGATATTAATTTCCCTGTGAGGAAACAATGACCAGTATATTATATATATAAATATATATATATATATATATATATATATTATAACCTACTCACACATCACCACTCATGCACATTATATGAGCAAATGCCCAGGGCACCAGTTCTATTAATGAATAGAACGATTTATCATTTTATCTGATTCATAATTAATGCTGAGATTCTTTTACTTATGTTTATCCTACAGCTTCACTCAGTGGGAGGTTACAGAAGGTTCATAACATATAGAGAATATAAATAAATGAAGGAAAAAATACTATAAGCTATCAAATAAAATATAAATCTTATTTATCAATTAACCAAATGATATAGGCTAGCAGAGTTTTATTTATTCCCTCTAACAAAATATAATTTCAATTTGATCTCTTCCATCATCCAGTTACACTCTATAATAGCTCCATATAACCCTGACAAAATAGAAAAGCACAACACTAAATAACTCTATTGTTCAGCACATCTTAATCTAAATAGCTGAATCAATGTTGATCTAGGAACACAAAATCAGGGAATCTATAAGACAGTTGGACTAAGAACTATATTAGCCAGTAATTTATAACTTTAAATTATAATAAGATATAATGAAATAAATTGAATAATGTTTACTGGGCTAAAAATTAGATAGTGAAGGAGTAGGATATCTTTTAATCTTACATCCTCATCCAAATAATACTTTAACTAGGCAACACTTTTATAAGTTTATCATGTGGTAAAATATTTCATGTAATGTTTGGATCTAGAAAACAATATTATCAGATCTTAGCATATTTAATATCAAAGCCATAAATAATATATTTAATTTTTGTAATAGATGTATGAAATATGGAGATGTGGAAACCAGAATTCGAATGCATATAAGAACAACTCGAGACACAGTTTTTAAATAATAAACAAAGCTTTTATTTACATTTAAGGTTTAGTTAAATATAATTAATATCAGAATAAAACTTTTACTTTAAATTTTAAATTTACAAACAAATTTATTAATTGAAATTTAGGATTATCCCCATTACATATTACATAATTTATTATTGACATGTTTATAAACATAAATTAGCAAACAAATTATACCCTAATATTCTGACTTTGAATATCCAGGCTATCTAAATACTTTTTATCAATAACAACACTGAATAAATAATACATTATATTATTGGGCACAATATACACTTTGCTATCAAGAGAACAGCTTTAAATAATCTTAATTAAACAATCGATTTAAATAAGTACACTTTTCAAACATAACAATAAAATCATATTTATTCTGATTATTTTTATGATCTCTAACATGTGGCAAATTAATACGAGATGTTTCAAAACATTTATTTCTTTTTTTTTTTTAAGTTTAACAATATTATATTTTATATACATGATATTATTTAAATTATGTGTGTGTATTACATCCTATGCAATAATACAAGAGAATAATCTTTTCTACACATTATCAATCTATTCAAAAATTATTAAATAATTATTTAATTTCAGACAATGCCATAGACCAACCAAAAAAATAGAACACTATATTCATTCCAATATTCAATAAAGAATTTAAATTAACTATTTATCCGACCAGAGATATATTTTTATGATAATACAAACTATACATTCAAGAGGAATCCCAGCACATGAGGAGTGAATAAACTTTTTAAGACTACTACATCGACAATAACTTATTTAAATCTGAAATACACTATTGGTGGAATTTTTCTCATCACCAAACAAACAATGGGAAAATATCACTTGACTTCATAAATATCATTTCATAATACGTATGCATACAATCTAAATAAACTCTACTCATGGCAAAATACTTCATAATATACTAAGGGGAAAAATCTTTCATCCCTACAAACATAGAATGTATCAAGAAAAATTTCCTTTCCACAGCTCTTCTACATATCTAGCATTATACACTGGCAGATAAATACACACAGATAAAACACTCATTCCTTCAATTCTTTAGAATATGACAATATCCGAAATTTATATTGAAATAGTTATAAAACTAAATGTTTATTAAGTAAATATAATAATTGCACAAAATAGACACACAAATGCATAAATAAGAGTATGAAACAATTCTAAGTTATATAATATGCGAAAGTTATGATAGATAAATAACATTAAAATATAAACTTTTAGCTTAAATAAAACATTTAGTTGTTTCAAACCTAAATAATAACAATTATTATTAATGAGTTTTTTATACTTTAAATAGCAATATTCTTTTTTTTTTTATTATTCTCTAGCTACTCTTGAAATTAATTCTCACTTTGAGATAAAAGAGAGATATATAAGATTAAATCCTCTTTAATAATATACCCAAAATATATATGTTTCACTTTCAAATAAAAGAAAACAAATCATATTTAAGCAATAAGATTTTACCAGCATATTCATCGTTTTTGTGGATATGCTATTCTGAGAAGTTCTCGAAGCTCACAAATTAAATACACATATAATATTAAATACATACAACACTAAATCTGTCTAACTGTATATACTATTAACAATAAATAATAATAAAAAATAGATTCATTCTTCTTTTAAACTTGAGGAAAAAAAATATATTCACTTGCAAAGTTCTTTTTTTCAAGCTTTACTAAATGATCCGGAGATGAATCCCAAAATGAGTGTATGTTTAAATATGAATATGAAACATAGAATAAGTTCTTGTAGGACAAAAACAGTTATAATTCACAATTAATTTGGTAAACATCCAATGTCCTTTAGCCATAAGCTAATAGAGTTTACTTATACATCACATATAATGATAAATATTTATAATAATAAATACATAGAAAAACAGTTTCAGCTATTAATTGGTATATTCTGTTATGTATTTTTAAGCACATCTAAGGTAATTAATTTAATGATAACTTAACATATTTTTCTGCTGAAAATATTCACTTTCATAATTTATAGATTGGTAGTTGCATTATTAACTTTAATAAGTCGCTGATAATTGTCCACAGGCAATTTGTATTTCCTTAAACATTACACATATATCCGTATATCGAAGAGAACAAAAATATGTAATATTAAAGTCCTTCTATTCGATTTAGACATCTATATTTGGTAAGTAGTAGTAATTAATTATTCTGGGTAAGTCATATCTATATTTCTTTAATAAAACACATATTATTTTATAAGCATAAAATGAGATCTAAAGTTAGCATTCCGCAATAACTATTAAATATCAAACACAAGTACATGTATCCTTTTAAATTTTAACTTCATTTTTGTATATGTAAAATATAAGTTAAACAGAGCTTATCAAGGTAAATTTTGTTAAAAAAGTCTGCATATACTTCCATGACAACAAAACATTATAAACATCACACATGGGACTTAAAAAATTATAAAGTTCTTGCATTTTGATATTCTTTTTAATGGAGATAAATAAAAGTAAATAAAATAAAGTAAGTTTAACATTATAAAAGCACATTTTTAAACAAAATGAAAGTGTTAATTTAAATGTTTTAATTAGACAGAGGAGGAGATATTGATACCTTTATATTTTTATTCAGCCATTCCTCCTATAAAGCTTAAACATCTGGAGTTTCAATAATGAGCTTCATGAAAAAGCTGCTTTAAAGTTTCACTTTAAACTGTTTTGAAAGAGAGATAGAATTGATAGCAGCAGAAAATAAAAAGTACACTTGTTGAAATTACAAAAGATAATGTTTTTTTTTTATTATTATTATTAGCTATCAGTTAAAAAAAAATCTCCCCAACCAATCAAAAAAAACTCACCTGATCATCCAAAGCTTAACACCCACATTCTTTTTTACATTTAATCAATTAATTAATATTCAAAAAATCTTTTCTAAAAAAAAATATTTTGACATTCACAATGAAGTCAAATAAAACAAAAAAAAATGAACTTTTTTTTTATAACTTTGAAACAAATGAATATGAATCAACTATTAAATAAATGGTTTATAATACTATTTAGATTAGCCAAATAATTTACTAATTCAAATATCCATTAATCACTAAAAAGATATACTTTTGCAAAATTATTAAAGATAATTACTGTAATTTAAAGGTTTTATTATAAGTGTAATATGGCTTATTGCAATTAGAATATGAAATGAAAATTAGATAATGACAACATTCATATACATATATGCTGCTATGTGAATATTAATCTATGGATTAAACCTGGCTATAATATTAGTAAAAGGGATGGGTGTCAATGAATAATAAATCAGAAAACCATTCAACAAACACCAACACTATCTTACAAATAAATAAAACAACTTTGCATCAATCTAACTACTATCATAACATTTTCTGTAATAATCCATCCCCTTCCCTGTATTAAACACTATCAAAATATAATAATAACAATAAATGCTTGAAAAATTGCTAACCAAAATGCACAATTAGCCCACAGATAAGTTTTTGAACCATTAATAGAAAAATTTAAAAATTTTAAGGCGATTTCATTTTTTTTAGTACAATGCAGTTATCTGTTACTGATCCAACACAGCTTAATTACTTGTGCCCATTCAGAAGGTCACAATATATATATATATATATATAGTTAGTTTCTATATATATATATATATAGTTAGTTTCTAACCAGTAACCACCTAAACATTCACAGTAAATATAGCAACCAATATTTCTAACTGCTGTCAAGGCAACCTTCAGGAAAAGGCATACATTTATTATTATCACTAGTTTCTACAGCATTACCATTTCCATCATTTATGTTATAACTATTTCTACTGTTTAAATTTTTTTAAAAATCTTTTTTTCATGCTATAGAAGCAGAGGAATTCTAAAATAAAGTTCTTTAAATATAAATTTTTTTTTTCATTAGGATATTTTCAATAAACATTTGGTAATAATTTATAATATATATACATTAAATATTGTACAAATCTATATTATGTCAAGCATTGGTGGCCAAGAGCTTAGCACAGCTGCCTTGCAAACAGTTGTCCTGGGATTGCTTCCCAGCTGATGCTTTGACATATGAAAAAAAATCTATACTATGTATCGTGATTATAATCCATCTTCCTTCTTGTGAATAATCACCTTTCATTTGTGTTTGTCCAGAAGATTTCCAATTCATTTAAATAATTATGATTGTTCAATTACTTCCATTACACATTTTCTAATAAATTGTTTGAATTATCTTTATAGTTATTATTTATAATTGAATATTTGATTTTACACCTTGATATCTCTTTAGGTACAAGGGTTAAATCTTAAAGAACTTCTATTTTGCCAAATTTATAAATTCAGCACATATATCAAAAATTACATTTTCTTCTATTTCTCCTGACTTTTTCTTTAAACTATCTACACTTAGAAACCATTTTGACCTCTTTTATCACATTTATATATGCTCTACATAAACATACACCTTTTATATCATTTCTAGTTTTATTTAAGCATTTCAATTGGAAAACCTTACCCATACAGTGCATACTACAAAAGCACATCTAATTTTTTTATGACCATCATACATACATAGTGAGATAAAAATGCAATTCATACTTTCTTATTTTCCAGTTTTATTACTCTATATTTAAATTTATGATTTTTCTACTAGTCTTCAAACCTTTTTATACAAAATGAAAAAAACAACAACTTTTTTTTAAAATGGCGATTGATAAACACATGCTCTCATAACATTACACCTCAAATGTTATCTTTTTTTTCAAGAAAATCACTTTCTTACTTAAATTGAAATTTTTTTAATAGAAAACCTTTTAAAATCCAACTAATATTACATGTGACTTAGTTTTAAAGCCTCCTTAAAGTAAACGTACACACACAAAAATATTTTTCCTTTTTTATTTAAAATGGCATATCAAATCACTTTCCAAACACTAGCATTGTTTTTTTCAAACTTTACAAATTAATTTAATTCTATCTCTTTGCATTCCAACTTTATTTTCTCATCCACTCATTAAGCAAATATTCCACAGCAACAGAAATTTTTTTCAGATGATATTGAAAATATATAAAGCTATAACTTATCTTGTGGAGCCAATCAAACACAGAAGCACAGCAAGACAGTCAAAGCTATTTTCTTTATTTCAATATGTCAGTGGTGACATCTATATTTATTCACAGTCAGTTATATAAACATTAATTTTGTTAATGCATTTTTCTATTTTACAATTATGGGTTTTATCTTTATTAAAATATATTTATAAATATTTTCACATAATGTTGAAATAATTTTATTATAAATCATTAGTCTGTTGTATTTGTACCATTAGAAGTGTTAAAGAAATCAGTAAATATTGTTAAGACTGTTATTTTAAAAACATTTTTTTAAAAATATACTTTCAGTTGTTTAATTGAATTACATTTTAGAAAATTAAATTTTATAAGTATAATTATTGTAAACGCAATGTTAAACAACAATTTTAATTATTACAAAATTCTAATATGTATAAAATATACTTTTTTTTTAAATTTTGAAATAATAAATTAAGTTTAAAAGGTATTTTTCATATGAATTTCTTTTTAATTATTATTAATTTTTTTATTTAAATTATAAAGATATAAAAAGAATTAAAAATTGTTATATATATATATATATTAAAATAACAATCATTTAGACATTCATTCTGAAATAATGACTTTTCTAGCATGTCCTTATTTTGAAATTATGAAAAAAAACCCCTAATATTCATCATTTATTTATTTTAGCCATTGCTTAATGGGTATGGCTATTTTAGCTCCAGAAAAAGAGAGCAATAGAAAATTAAAAAATAAAAAGTTCAAGTTTAGTTCTGTATAGAGTAAATGGACTATTATAAATCATCAGCATCATTTATAAAACAGATTCACTGTAGGATGAAGATGTGCCCAAGTTTAATAAGGTTCTTCTGTCTTAGTCTTTTTTGTCCATATCACACCAAAAGATTTTATCCATCCATCTCTATCCACATCATACATAGTCTACTTTTAGGCCTTTTACATTTTATTGGAATTCCTATTTATAACTTCAACTGTCCATCTACCATCACTTCGTTTACCAATATATCCACCTCAGCTTCATTTATGTCTCTTCTTTTAGTGATGTCAATGATATATATTTATTCTTTCACCCAACTATTTAACTCCAGTATATATATCTCCATACTTTTTCTTCATTCAGTGATCTAAAGTGTATATATATATATAGTAAGGGTAATGGATGGAAAATCCACTCTTTCTTTTGAAGTGCCAGTATAGTTTTTAAAAAATCTCTTTGATTTAGTATTTATTTAAGGATTTGTAAATAGGTTGTTATTGTTATTGTTGTTAATTGTTTTTATTATTTAGTTCATTTTTATTTATTTATTGTGATATGTGCTTTGTTTTGTGATGGTGAGATTTTAATAGCTACGTATATATATATATATATAAATTCATAAGTGTGTATGTATATAAATAATTATCAACAGTAGAATTTAAATTGCTAGTTATAATTAGGTTGTTTTTTATATATTTTTTTGAAATTAAAAAAGATGTAATGGGATTATTTTAGGTTATTTATTTATTTTGTAGGTTGAGAAAAAATTTTTCAATGTAATATTTTTTTTATTAACATTATTTTTGTTTTGATGTTTAAAAAACATTTTAAAATCAACAATCAACAGTGTTAAAGATTTTTAAGTTAGCTCATGAGTTATAACAATAGGACAAACAAAGATTACTATGGAAACAAGAAACAGAATCACCATTAATAAAATAGAAAAAGAAAAAAATCATAACTGTATTTTGTCTATTTCACAAATTCTTCTTTTGGATATCAATATAATAATTCCTGAATGAAGATAACATCAAAATAGTTGTCTAAAGTGAACTTTATTATCCAGAGCAATTTCAGCCCTTTTGCCTGTCTTATTTCATTATGGAGTCCAGTAAAATATGCAGCCTAAAATCAAACATGCATTTGCAAACAGAAAAATAGCTATATATATATATATATAATTTCAACTTTAAGTATATACATTTGTGATATTTAAAACTAACATATAAGTTT